>JAFEUB010001257.1:322500-355000 GCA_024529925.1 Ophthalmolycus amberensis
TAGCAGCACTAGGAGCACTAGGAGCACTAGCAGCACTAGCAGCACTAGGAGCACTAGGAGCACTAGGAGCACTAGCAGCACTAGCAGCACTAGGAGCACTAGGAGCACTAGCAGCACTAGGAGCACTAGGAGCACTAGCAGCACTAGCAGCACTAGGAGCACTAGCAGAACTAGCAGCACTAGCAGCACTAGGAGCACTAGCAGCACTAGGAGCACTAGGAGCACTAGCAGCACTAGCAGCACTAGCAGCACTAGGAGCACTAGCAGCACTAGCAGCACTAGGAGCACTAGCAGCACTAGCAGCACTAGGAGCACTAGCAGCACTAGGAGCACTAGCAGCACTAGGAGCACTAGCAGCACTAGCAGCACTAGCAGCACTAGGAGCACTAGCAGCACTAGGAGCACTAGGAGCACTAGCAGCACTAGCAGCACTAGGAGCACTAGCAGCACTAGGAGCACTAGCAGCACTAGGAGCACTAGCAGCACTAGCAGCACTAGCAGCACTAGGAGCACTAGCAGCACTAGGAGCACTAGCAGCACTAGGAGCACTAGCAGCTCTAGCAGCACTAGGAGCACTAGCAGCACTAGCAGCACTAGGAGCACTAGGAGCACTAGCAGCACTTGCAGCACTAGGAGCACTAGGATCACTAGCAGCACTTGCAGCACTAGGAGCACTAGCAGCACTAGCAGCACTAGGAGCACTAGCAGCACTAGCAGCACTTGCAGCACTAGGAGCACTAGGAGCACTAGCAGCACTATTAGCACTAGCAGCACTAGCAGCACTAGGAGCACTAGGAGCACTAGCAGCACTAGCAGCACTAGCAGCACTTGCAGCACTAGGAGCACTAGGAGCACTAGCAGCACTATTAGCACTAGCAGCACTAGCAGCACTAGGAGCACTAGGAGCACTAGGAGCACTAGCAGCACTAGGAGCACTAGGAGCACTAGGAGCACTAGCAGCACTAGCAGCACTAGGAGCACTAGCAGCTCTAGCAGCACTAGGAGCACTAGCAGCACTAGCAGCACTAGGAGCACTAGGAGCACTAGCAGCACTAGCAGCACTAGGAGCACTAGCAGCACTAGCAGCACTAGGAGCACTAGGAGCACTAGCAGCACTAGGAGCACTAGGAGCACTAGCAGCACTAGCAGCACTAGCAGCACTAGCAGCACTAGGAGCACTAGGAGCACTAGCAGCACTAGGAGCACTAGGAGCACTAGCAGCACTAGCAGCACTAGGAGCACTAGGAGCACTAGGAGCACTAGCAGCACTAGGAGCACTAGGAGCACTAGCAGCACTAGGAGCACTAGCAGCACTAGGAGCACTAGGAGCACTAGCAGCACTAGCAGCACTAGGAGCACTAGCAGCACTAGCAGCACTAGGAGCACTAGGAGCACTAGCAGCACTAGGAGCACTAGCAGCACTAGGAGCACTAGCAGCACTAGCAGCACTAGGAGCACTAGCAGCACTAGGAGCACTAGGAGCACTAGCAGCTCTAGCAGCACTAGGAGCACTAGCAGCACTAGGAGCACTAGGAGCACTAGCAGCACTAGCAGCACTTGCAGCACTAGGAGCACTAGCAGCACTTGCAGCACTAGGAGCACTAGGAGCACTAGCAGCACTAGCAGCACTTGCAGCACTAGGAGCACTAGGAGCACTAGGAGCACTAGCAGCACTAGCAGCACTAGGAGCACTAGCAGCACTAGGAGCACTAGCAGCACTAGGAGCACTAGGAGCACTAGCAGCTCTAGCAGCACTAGGAGCACTAGGAGCACTAGCAGCACTAGGAGCACTAGGAGCACTAGCAGCACTAGCAGCACTAGGAGCACTAGCAGCACTAGCAGCACTAGGAGCACTAGCAGCACTAGGAGCACTAGCAGCACTAGCAGCACTAGGAGCACTAGCAGCACTAGCAGCACTAGGAGCACTAGGAGCACTAGGAGCACTAGCAGCACTAGCAGCACTAGCAGCACTAGGAGCACTAGCAGCACTAGGAGCACTAGGAGCACTAGGAGCACTAGCAGCACTAGGAGCACTAGGAGCACTAGCAGCACTAGCAGCACTAGGAGCACTAGGAGCACTAGGAGCACTAGCAGCACTAGCAGCACTAGGAGCACTAGGAGCACTAGCAGCACTAGGAGCACTAGGAGCACTAGCAGCACTAGCAGCACTAGCAGCACTAGCAGCACTAGCAGCACTAGCAGCACTAGCAGCACTAGGAGCACTAGCAGCACTAGGAGCACTAGGAGCACTAGCAGCACTAGCAGCACTAGGAGCACTAGCAGCACTAGCAGCACTAGGAGCACTAGCAGCACTAGGAGCACTAGGAGCACTAGCAGCACTAGGAGCACTAGCAGCACTAGGAGCACTAGCAGCACTAGCAGCACTAGCAGCACTAGCAGCACTAGCAGCACTAGGAGCACTAGCAGCACTAGGAGCACTAGGAGCACTAGCAGCACTAGCAGCACTAGGAGCACTAGCAGCACTAGGAGCACTAGCAGCACTAGGAGCACTAGCAGCACTAGCAGCACTAGCAGCACTAGCAGCACTAGGAGCACTAGCAGCACTAGGAGCACTAGCAGCACTAGGAGCACTAGCAGCTCTAGCAGCACTAGGAGCACTAGCAGCACTAGCAGCACTAGGAGCACTAGCAGCACTTGCAGCACTAGGAGCACTAGGAGCACTAGCAGCACTTGCAGCACTAGGAGCACTAGCAGCACTAGCAGCACTAGGAGCACTAGCAGCACTAGCAGCACTTGCAGCACTAGGAGCACTAGGAGCACTAGCAGCACTAGCAGCACTAGCAGCACTAGCAGCACTAGGAGCACTAGGAGCACTAGGAGCACTAGCAGCACTAGGAGCACTAGGAGCACTAGCAGCACTAGCAGCACTAGCAGCACTAGGAGCACTAGCAGCTCTAGCAGCACTAGGAGCACTAGGAGCACTAGCAGCACTAGCAGCACTAGGAGCACTAGGAGCACTAGGAGCACTAGGAGCACTAGCAGCACTAGGAGCACTAGGAGCACTAGCAGCACTAGCAGCACTAGCAGCACTAGCAGCACTAGGAGCACTAGGAGCACTAGCAGCACTAGGAGCACTAGGAGCACTAGCAGCACTAGCAGCACTAGGAGCACTAGGAGCACTAGGAGCACTAGCAGCACTAGGAGCACTAGGAGCACTAGCAGCACTAGGAGCACTAGCAGCACTAGGAGCACTAGGAGCACTAGCAGCACTAGCAGCACTAGGAGCACTAGCAGCACTAGCAGCACTAGGAGCACTAGGAGCACTAGCAGCACTAGGAGCACTAGCAGCACTAGGAGCACTAGCAGCACTAGCAGCACTAGGAGCACTAGCAGCACTAGGAGCACTAGGAGCACTAGCAGCTCTAGCAGCACTAGGAGCACTAGCAGCACTAGGAGCACTAGGAGCACTAGCAGCACTAGCAGCACTTGCAGCACTAGGAGCACTAGCAGCACTTGCAGCACTAGGAGCACTAGGAGCACTAGCAGCACTAGCAGCACTTGCAGCACTAGGAGCACTAGGAGCACTAGGAGCACTAGCAGCACTAGCAGCACTAGGAGCACTAGCAGCACTAGGAGCACTAGCAGCACTAGGAGCACTAGGAGCACTAGCAGCTCTAGCAGCACTAGGAGCACTAGGAGCACTAGCAGCACTAGGAGCACTAGGAGCACTAGCAGCACTAGCAGCACTAGGAGCACTAGCAGCACTAGCAGCACTAGGAGCACTAGCAGCACTAGGAGCACTAGCAGCACTAGCAGCACTAGGAGCACTAGCAGCACTAGCAGCACTAGGAGCACTAGGAGCACTAGGAGCACTAGCAGCACTAGCAGCACTAGCAGCACTAGGAGCACTAGCAGCACTAGGAGCACTAGGAGCACTAGGAGCACTAGCAGCACTAGGAGCACTAGGAGCACTAGCAGCACTAGCAGCACTAGGAGCACTAGGAGCACTAGGAGCACTAGCAGCACTAGCAGCACTAGGAGCACTAGGAGCACTAGCAGCACTAGGAGCACTAGGAGCACTAGCAGCACTAGCAGCACTAGCAGCACTAGCAGCACTAGCAGCACTAGCAGCACTAGCAGCACTAGGAGCACGAGCAGCACTAGGAGCACTAGGAGCACTAGCAGCACTAGCAGCACTAGGAGCACTAGCAGCACTAGCAGCACTAGGAGCACTAGCAGCACTAGGAGCACTAGGAGCACTAGCAGCACTAGGAGCACTAGCAGCACTAGGAGCACTAGCAGCACTAGCAGCACTAGCAGCACTAGCAGCACTAGCAGCACTAGGAGCACTAGCAGCACTAGGAGCACTAGGAGCACTAGCAGCACTAGCAGCACTAGGAGCACTAGCAGCACTAGGAGCACTAGCAGCACTAGGAGCACTAGCAGCACTAGCAGCACTAGCAGCACTAGCAGCACTAGGAGCACTAGCAGCACTAGGAGCACTAGCAGCACTAGGAGCACTAGCAGCTCTAGCAGCACTAGGAGCACTAGCAGCACTAGCAGCACTAGGAGCACTAGCAGCACTTGCAGCACTAGGAGCACTAGGAGCACTAGCAGCACTTGCAGCACTAGGAGCACTAGCAGCACTAGCAGCACTAGGAGCACTAGCAGCACTAGCAGCACTTGCAGCACTAGGAGCACTAGGAGCACTAGCAGCACTAGCAGCACTAGCAGCACTAGCAGCACTAGGAGCACTAGGAGCACTAGGAGCACTAGCAGCACTAGGAGCACTAGGAGCACTAGCAGCACTAGCAGCACTAGCAGCACTAGGAGCACTAGCAGCTCTAGCAGCACTAGGAGCACTAGGAGCACTAGCAGCACTAGCAGCACTAGGAGCACTAGGAGCACTAGGAGCACTAGCAGCACTAGCAGCACTAGCAGCACTAGCAGCACTAGGAGCACTAGGAGCACTAGGAGCACTAGCAGCACTAGGAGCACTAGGAGCACTAGCAGCACTAGCAGCACTAGCAGCACTAGCAGCACTAGGAGCACTAGGAGCACTAGGAGCACTAGCAGCACTAGGAGCACTAGGAGCACTAGCAGCACTAGCAGCACTAGGAGCACTAGGAGCACTAGGAGCACTAGCAGCACTAGGAGCACTAGGAGCACTAGCAGCACTAGGAGCACTAGCAGCACTAGGAGCACTAGGAGCACTAGCAGCACTAGGAGCACTAGCAGCACTAGCAGCACTAGGAGCACTAGCAGCACTAGGAGCACTAGCAGCACTAGGAGCACTAGCAGCACTAGGAGCACTAGCAGCACTAGCAGCACTAGGAGCACTAGCAGCACTAGGAGCACTAGCAGCTCTAGCAGCACTAGCAGCACTAGCAGCACTAGGAGCACTAGGAGCACTAGCAGCACTAGCAGCACTTGCAGCACTAGGAGCACTAGCAGCACTAGGAGCACTAGCAGCACTAGCAGCACTAGCAGCACTAGCAGCACTAGGAGCACTAGCAGCACTAGCAGCACTAGGAGCACTAGCAGCACTAGGAGCACTAGCAGCACTAGGAGCACTAGCAGCACTAGGAGCACTAGCAGCACTAGCAGCACTAGCAGCACTAGGAGCACTAGCAGCACTATGAGCACTAGCAGCACTAGCAGCACTAGCAGCACTAGGAGCACTAGCAGCACTAGCAGCACTAGGAGCACTAGGAGCACTAGGAGCACTAGCAGCACTAGCAGCACTAGCAGCACTAGGAGCACTAGCAGCACTAGGAGCACTAGGAGCACTAGGAGCACTAGCAGCACTAGGAGCACTAGGAGCACTAGCAGCACTAGCAGCACTAGGAGCACTAGGAGCACTAGGAGCACTAGCAGCACTAGGAGCACTAGCAGCACTAGGAGCACTAGCAGCACTAGGAGCACTAGCAGCACTAGGAGCACTAGGAGCACTAGCAGCACTAGCAGCACTAGGAGCACTAGGAGCACTAGCAGCACTAGCAGCACTTGCAGCACTAGGAGCACTAGGAGCACTAGCAGCACTTGCAGCACTAGGAGCACTAGCAGCACTAGCAGCACTAGGAGCACTAGGAGCACTAGCAGCACTAGCAGCACTTGCAGCACTAGGAGCACTAGGAGCACTAGCAGCACTAGCAGCACTAGCAGCACTAGGAGCACTAGGAGCACTAGCAGCACTAGGAGCACTAGGAGCACTAGGAGCACTAGCAGCACTAGCAGCACTAGCAGCACTAGGAGCACTAGCAGCTCTAGCAGCACTAGGAGCACTAGGAGCACTAGCAGCACTAGGAGCACTAGGAGCACTAGCAGCACTAGCAGCACTAGGAGCACTAGCAGCACTAGCAGCACTAGGAGCACTAGGAGCACTAGGAGCACTAGCAGCACTAGGAGCACTAGGAGCACTAGCAGCACTAGTAGCACTAGCAGCACTAGCAGCACTAGGAGCACTAGGAGCACTAGGAGCACTAGCAGCACTAGGAGCACTAGGAGCACTAGCAGCACTAGCAGCACTAGGAGCACTAGGAGCACTAGGAGCACTAGCAGCACTAGGAGCACTAGCAGCACTAGCAGCACTAGCAGCACTAGGAGCACTAGGAGCACTAGGAGCACTAGCAGCACTAGCAGCACTAGCAGCACTAGGAGCACTAGGAGCACTAGCAGCACTAGCAGCACTAGAAGCACTAGCAGCACTAGGAGCACTGGGAGACGAAGAAAACCAACAAGGCAAACAGTGAAAGAATCGTCTTCTATCGTCTGTGATGTCATCAAATATAAAAGAAGTTCAGATCAGGAAACAACCCTCAGTGTGAAAGTTGCATTCTCTCTAGTGACC
The DNA here is from genome assembly GCA_024529925.1 of Ophthalmolycus amberensis. Lineage (NCBI taxonomy): Eukaryota > Metazoa > Chordata > Actinopteri > Perciformes > Zoarcidae > Ophthalmolycus > Ophthalmolycus amberensis. Next base: position 329,312 of record JAFEUB010001257.1, read on the forward strand.
ACCAGGGGGCGACTCCTCTGGTTCTATAGACGTTATGAGAAAATGATTTATGACCTCAGTGATGAATTTATTCATTTATTATAAACAAACCTCACGTGACAATCCTTCAGATTTCAGTCCTGCTGCATTTACAAATTACTTTTGAGTTTCAGAGATTCAGTCTGGAATATTTGTGTGTGTATATATGTCTACGTATATAACATATAACGTATACATAGATATATATCTATATATACGTTATATATAGATATTTACCCAGCAGCAGAGCCTCCTTCTCTGACGCCACGGCTCTTCTCATGATGACCTCACTCCTCTCTCTGCTGAGGAACGACGAGGGAACACAGTTCATCGCCTAGACAACCCCACACACACACACACACACACGTTACACACATGGAACTGAGCAGCTAGTACATTTGGCCGATAGTACTTCCTGTACACACCAGAGTACTGCTGAGGACAAAGAAGCACTTAAATACACACAAACATGATGCTGAATGTCACAATGTCTGATAACCGAGTCAGCTTCTAGTTCAGCAGGTCTGAGGTTACAAGTTCACCTGCGCGTGTGTGTGTGAGTGTGTGTGTGTGAATAATTCTATCACTAATGTCTCAACCTCTGAGAATGTGAGTGTGTGCTTCTTCTGAAGCTTATTGAACTTTATTCTATAAATATATATATATATATATATATATATGTATATATACATAATTTGGGCAATCTCATAATACCACCTTAAACAGTTGATCCTGAGATTGTGTGACATTTACTTGGTGAGCGTTTCATTAATGTAAACATAAACAGATGAACAGAAACAAAAGACTTAAACGTTCCTACCGTCTCATGATCATTGGTTCCTTCAACAGCATCTCCATTACTGAGCAGCTGAAGACACACAGAGACACACAGACACACAGACACACACAGAGACACACAGACACACAGAGACACACAGAGACACACAGAGACACACAGAGACACACAGAGACACACAGACACACAGAGACACACAGAGACACACAGACACACAGAGACACACAGACACACAGAGACACACAGAGACACACAGAGACACACAGACACACAGAGACACACAGACACAGAGACACACAGAGACACACAGACACACAGAGACACACAGACACAGAGACACACAGAGACACACAGACACACAGAGACACACAGAGACACACAGACACACAGAGACACACAGACACACAGAGACACACAGAGACACACAGAGACACACAGACACACACAGACACACAGAGACACAGAGACACACAGACACACAGAGACACACAGAGACACACAGAGACACACAGACACACAGAGACACAGAGACACACAGAGACACACAGAGACACACAGAGACACAGAGACACACAGAGACACACAGACACACAGAGACACACAGAGACACAGAGACACACAGAGACACACAGAGACACACAGAGACACACAGAGACACAGAGACACACAGAGACACACAGAGACACACAGAGACACAGAGACACACAGAGACACACAGAGACACACAGAGACACAGAGACACACAGAGACACACAGACACACACAGACACACAGAGACACACACAGACACACAGAGACACACAGAGACACACAGACACACAGAGACACACACAGAGACACACAGACACACACAGAGACACACAGAGAGAGACACAGAGACACAGAGAGACACACAGAGACACACAGAGACACAGACACAGAGAGACACACAGAGACACACAGAGACACACAGAGAGACACACAGAGAGACAGACAGCAGTTAAACCCAGAGGACAGAGCCTGTGAGCATCAGATGTCTTGTTTTCTAGAAGCGTCTCTTGAAGGACTGGATCAAACTCAGAGAGAGTTTGTCTGAGACATGAGGAGAGAAACTGAGCTGATGAAAGATTAAAGATACAATCATAGATGTACATCAGACCCACGATTCAGGAAGAGGACGTATGAGACGGTGTGGAGACAGACAGGGACAGAGACATGTCCAACGTCTCACTTACCTTTGATTTATATTCATGTAGAAAACTACAAGGGAGAATTTGGGCTATTGTTTGTTAAAACGTAACAATTACAGCGCTGAGAAAAAACCTTGATAAATTTTAGAATGAAAATAGTAAATGCATTAGATGTTTACTAGATGTTTACTGGATGTTTACTGGATGTTCACTAGATGTTTACTGGATGTTTACTAGATGTTTACTAGATGTTTACTGGATGTTTACTGGATGTTTACTGGATGTTTACTAGATGTTTACTAGATGTTTACTGGATGTTTACTGGATGTTCACTAGATGTTTACTGGATGTTTACTAGATGTTTACTAGATGTTTACTGGATGTTTACTGGATGTTCACTAGATGTTTACTGGATGTTTACTGGATGTTCACTAGATGTTCACTGGATGTTTACTAGATGTTTACTGGATGTTTACTGGATGTTTACTAGATGTTTACTGGATGTTTACTGGATGTTCACTAGATGTTTACTGGATGTTTACTAGATGTTTACTAGATGTTTACTGGATGTTTACTGGATGTTTACTAGATGTTTACTGGATGTTTACTGGATGTTTACTGGATGTTTACTGGATGTTTACTGGATGTTTACTAGATGTTTACTAGATGTTTACTGGATGTTTACTGGATGTTTACTGGATGTTTACTAGATGTTCACTAGATGTTTACTGGATGTTTACTAGATGTTTACTAGATGTTTACTAGATGTTTACTGGATGTTTACTGGATGTTTACTAGATGTTTACTGGATGTTTACTGGATGTTTACTGGATGTTTACTGGATGTTTACTAGATGTTTACTAGATGTTTACTAGATGTTTACTGGATGTTTACTGGATGTTTACTAGATGTTTACTGGATGTTTACTGGATGTTTACTGGATGTTTACTGGATGTTTACTGGATGTTTACTAGATGTTTACTGGATGTTTACTGGATGTTTACTGGATGTTTACTGGATGTTTACTAGATGTTTACTAGATGTTTACTGGATGTTTACTGGATGTTTACTGGATGTTTACTAGATGTTCACTAGATGTTTACTGGATGTTTACTAGATGTTTACTGGATGTTTACTGGATGTTCACTAGATGTTTACTGGATGTTTACTGGATGTTTACTAGATGTTTACTGGATGTTTACTGGATGTTCACTAGATGTTTACTGGATGTTTACTAGATGTTTACTAGATGTTTACTGGATGTTTACTGGATGTTTACTAGATGTTTACTGGATGTTTACTGGATGTTTACTGGATGTTTACTGGATGTTTACTAGATGTTTACTAGATGTTTACTGGATGTTTACTGGATGTTTACTGGATGTTTACTAGATGTTCACTAGATGTTTACTGGATGTTTACTAGATGTTTACTAGATGTTTACTGGATGTTTACTGGATGTTCACTAGATGTTTACTGGATGTTTACTGGATGTTCACTAGATGTTCACTGGATGTTTACTGGATGTTTACTAGATGTTTACTGGATGTTTACTGGATGTTTACTAGATGTTTACTAGATGTTTACTAGATGTTTACTAGATGTTTACTGGATGTTTACTGGATATTTACTAGATGTTTACTAGATGTTTACTAGATGTTTACTGGATGTTTACTAGATGTTTACTAGATGTTTACTAGATGTTTACTGGATGTTTACTAGATGTTTACTGGATGTTTACTGGATGTTTACTAGATGTTTACTGGATGTTTACTGGATGTTTACTAGATGTTTACTGGATGTTTACTAGATGTTTACTAGATGTTTACTAGATGTTTACTAGATGTTTACTGGATGTTTACTAGATGTTTACTAGATGTTTACTAGATGTTTACTGGATGTTTACTGGATGTTTACTAGATGTTTACTAGATGTTTGCTGGATGTTTACTAGATGTTTACTAGATGTTTACTAGATGTTTACTGGATGTTTACTAGATGTTCTCTGAGATTATAAATATCAGAGAATAAATGGAGGAATTGTGCAAAATCTTGGAAACGCCAGCCGCCGTCTGGATTTAGTTGCTCCTCTACTAGTGTCATTACGGTAAGATCGGCCTCTGAGCGAGGTGAAGGTCCTGAAAGATACATAAACACGTTTTCTTTCATATTCTTTTATAAACATTTTGATCTTCTCAAAGAGGTCACGAACAGATAACTGATGTGGAGCATTAATAGTAACACTATTAACACACTAACTGAAGATTAATAGAAACATTTTGTTCCAAATATGAAAGTGTTTATTGACTGAGTGTTAAAATACACAAAGACCTCATCTCTGGATGAAGTCGTGTTGTAAACGTCATGAGGCAAAGCTTCACTTATGTTTGAATTATTACTATGAACTATGAATGACTTAATGAGCCACACATGAAGAGGGTCTGTTTGTTTGGATCCCCCCCCCCCCCCTGCAGGAGGCATTGACGGGAGCATCACATGAAACCGAAGGAGTTTCCTCTCGTTAACAGCAGCTGAGAGAGAATCAATAATCACAGATTTGGGCAAAAAACTGAATCAATTTCTGTAAAAGATCAAAAAATATCTGAAATAAGCGGAAAAAAAGACGAGTGAACGTAAAGTAAAGATGTTAATAATAAACTTATTGGGTTCATTATTAGAACTATATTTTATATTTTGTACATTAAAAGACACAAACTAAACCAACCTTTGATTAAAGAACAAACATAAAGATATTTTCTGTATTAAATCAATATTTATAATAAAAAGAGGATCGAGGATGAAAACAAATAAATTAATAAAGTTTATCTTTAGTAAAAGTTTGTTTTTGAATTGTTATGAATCTCAACTTCTAATTTTAAATCAATATTTCTGTTTCTTTTCTTTGTATTTAGTGTGAATATGAGTATCTTTGCTGCACGTCTAAAGATATTTTATTATTTTTCTTACAACTCTTTATTTTTAGACAGTCAGTCGTATTTATGAAGCTGTCAGCAGGACGACGGAGAAACCTCCATCAGTGTGTGTGTGTGTGAGTGAGTGTGTGTGAGAGAGAGAGTGAGAGTGCGAGAGTGAGAGTGAGTGTGTGTGTGTGTGTGTGTGTGGTGGACTCACCTGGTCCCTCATGGAGACCACCCCCCCCTCCAGGAGGCGCTGCTCCTCTCTGGTCTCCTCCAGCTCGGCCTCTTTACTCCTCAGCTGCTCCTGAACACTGAGGAGTTGCTGGAAGACAAACGATGAAGATCAGATGAGTTTATTAAACATCTTTAAATTTAAAAAGTGAATAAATGATGAAGATACATGTGGTGTGCTTTAACAGCACCGACAAGCTGTATCAGTATTACTGCATAAACTGTGTATATATACATTATTAATATGTGAATATTAAGAATATATATATATGTAAGTTTAACGTTAATACGTTTAACGTTAATAAGTTGAACGTTAATGAGTTGAACGTTAATGAGTTGAACGTTAATGAGTTGAACGTTAATACGTTTAACGTTAATAAGTTGAACGTTAATGAGTTTAACGTTAATAAGTTGAACGTTAATACGTTTTACGTTAATAAGTTGAACGTTAATGAGTTGAACGTTAATGAGTTTAACGTTAATAAGTTTAACGTTAATACGTTTAACGTTAATAAGTTGAACGTTAATGAGTTTAACGTTAATAAGTTTAACGTTAATAAGTTGAACGTTAATGAGTTGAACGTTAATAAGTTTAACGTTAATACGTTTAACGTCAATAAGTTGAACGTTAATACGTTTAACGTTAATGAGTTGAACGTTAATGAGTTGGACGTTAATAAGTTGAACGTTAATGAGTTGAACGTTAATAAGTTTAACGTTAATAAGTTTAACGTTCATGAGTTTAACATGAATAAGTTTAACGTTAATAAGTTTAACGTTAATAAGTTTGACATTAATAACTTTAACATTAATAAGTTGAACATTACATTGATGCTAAAAACAACATGAAGGATGTTTTAGTTCACTGAACATCTGGAACGTTGATTTAAGACCAAATGCTAACAGACCGATGAAGACCAATGAAGACTGCTGAAGACCGATGAAGACCGATGAAGACCGATGAAGAACAATGAAGACCGCTGAAGACTGCTGAAGACCGATGAAGACCGATGAAGAACAATGAAGAACAATGAAGACTGCTGAAGACCAATGTAGACTGATGAAGAACGATGAAGACTGCTGAAGACCGATGAAGACCGATGAAGAACAATGAAGAACAATGAAGACCGATGAAGACCAATGTAGACTGCTGAAGACCAATGTAGACTGCTGAAGACCGATGAAGACCGATGAAGAACAATGAAGAACGATGAAGACCGATGAAGACTGATGAAGACTGATGAAGACCAATGAAGACTGATGAAGACTGCTGAAGCCCGATGAAGACCAATGAAGACCGATGCAGAGCGATGCAGAGCGATGAAGAACGATGAAGACCGATGAAGACCAATGAAGACCGACGAAGACCGATGAAGAACGATGAAGAATGATGAAGACCGATGAAGACTGTGAGCATCGTGATTAACAGGTGACCCGTGGCTAAGCCCCGCCCCCTGGTACTACTCTCACAAAGTGTCACCATGGAGACTAGAGAGATGAATCAGAAACAGGAAGATAAAAAGATGGCTGACCTGCTGCATGTTGTGCATGTTCTGCTGCAGCATCTGGATCACTGGAGGATCTTCATCATGTCTCCCTCCTCCTCCTCCTCCTCTCTGCTCCCTCTTCAGAAGCTCCACCTCGTTCCTGTACGCCTCCAACTGCCAACGCAGGGAGTCATTCTCCTCCTTCAGAGACGCCTGGTCACATGATCCTGTGGGAGGAGAGGAGGATAGGAGGAGGAGATGAGAGGAAGAGGAGGAGGAAGTGAGGAGGAGGAGAGGAGGAGAAGCAGACCGCATTTTGCAGCGTAAGTTTATATACACATATACACAAATATATATATACACATACACATCTAGATATAGATGTATATGTGTGCGTATTGTCAAAAAGAGTTGAGATCCCAGGACCAGCCTTAAATGAGGAATATATGGTAGGCCTGTAAATTAGGTTAAAGCGTAAAAATTAAGAGTTAAAAGATGAAATCTAATAATTATTTTAAAGCAAGCATGTATTACATAACAAATGTAAAGTGATTTTAACAAATGTCAACCTGATAATAATAATAATAGGTGTATCTGAGAAAGAGTGCAGTTTGTGTGAGTGTTTAAATTGAGGAAGTAAGCAGGGTGAGGGGAATGTGAAATCCTGAAGGGATGTGGAAATAACGGCCGTTGAGAAGAGAAGAAAAGAAAGAAGAAGGAAAAAAGCATAATAATGAGGAAGGATGAAATCAATGATTATTTTATAAGCAAGCGTGTGCTAAATAAAGCGATTAACAACTGGAACTGATTATAACAACTGTAACCGTGATGATGATAACCAATCTGAGTTAGAAAAGTGTGTGAGAAAAGGGGAAGTGAAGAATGCAGAGACGTTAGGCTTGCAAGATCAGGCCTACGGAAGGCAAGGTGATTTCCACACATCCACAGCATAAGCACACACACACATAATGATGAAGAATGAATCATGTTCCGAGTGAGGAGAGGGGGGGGGGTCAAGATAACCCAAAGGTATTATAAAAGAAGTGACCCGCTAACGGACGGGAGGATAACGTCGTAAGAGCCATCCTAGTGCTCCACCTGAGAGGACCCTGGACTTCGCTCTACAGACGCAGCGGTGGACTTCGTCTTTGCTCAAGAATGAAGAAAAGAATCGAGAAGCGAGAAAGAAGAAAGAAGAAAGAAGAGAGAAGACGGCCCTTTGTGAGCAAAGAACAAAGACGAGAGAAGCAAGACGCGAGAAGCACGAGGGAAGCAAGACGCGAGAAGCAAGAAAGAAGAAAGAAGAAAGACCGAAAACCAAGTGAGAAGGAAGAATCCAAGTGAGAAGGAAGATCCAACCGAGAAGGAAGATCCAAGTGAGAAGGAAGATCCAACCGAGAGGGAAGATCCAAGTGAGAAGGAAGATCCAACCGAGAAGGAAGATCCAAGTGAGAAGGAAGAATCCAAGTGAGAAGGAAGATCCAAGAGAGACGGAAGAACAAAGAAAGAAGAAGACGGCCCTTCGTGAGCAAAGATTGAAAGACGAAGAACCACCTATCCTCCCTGCTCAACTTTAACAACTGGACAACGAAAGAACCACAGCCGCCCTTGAGACTTTGTACTGAGCCTTGAAGATCGCTGAACGGCCGTCGTTTGCCGAGCAGGCAGGAGCGAGGAGGGTCTGGCCAGACCCTCGCCCCTGACAACTCCAAAAAAGAACTTTTCACCGCACCCAAAGCCAGCTCCAACCGAGCGGACTCGGCATCTAAACAAATGAGTATAACCAAAGAATTGAAAGTATGAAATCATGAGTAGTATTATTATTTTATGTGAGCTGAAGCTTTGCCCTTGCTAAATATATTTTGCAATAAATATCTAACCTGCATTTAAAGTAAATTTCTCAAGTGCATTAATTTTGCTTAAGTAGTAAATGTTCCTCGTGATAGTAAAAAGTTAAATCTAACAACTGAGTTCTGAATGGTTATCCTAGTGACCTATCCACTTAACAATCCCTGACGGCTTTATATGTAATCCAAGCCGTTAAAACCAAACCTGGCAATTTACCAAGAGCACGGATCCAAAAGAGGAAGCGACCATAACTGACGCGACAGGTAGGTGCGCCCGGGGCCAGTGTGACCCCTCAGCCGAGTGCGTGTTTACCGGAGGAAGCAGGGTAGACGTCAGGAGTAACGGTAGTTAGCAGAGCCAGGCGAGTTCCTCGCAAGAACACCAGCTCGCCAATCTTTTAATAGAGAGCTGAGTCAATAAGTAGCCCCGTATCGGGCCAGGAAAACCCCCGGATCTAACAGTATGTATATTTATCTATATACATATATTCATAGAAAAAACCTTCTGAGAGATTCTAACTTTCAAAGATTAAGTTCGGAAATGTGCGAAAAAAGATCATAGTCATAAATTTATGAAAAAGAAACTCAGATAAATATGGGAGGTGTCTGAATTTTGTTGCTCCTTAACTATTGTACTACGGTAAGGACTGAAAGATGAATAAACACGTCTTTAAATGTTCTTTTCGTGTTCTAATATATCAAATACAAGCAGTGTTAAACGTGGGATTTTTAAACAGGAGTCTGGTTGTCGTACCGTTCTCCTCGGTGCAAAGCCTCTTACAGGGATGCTCGTCTTCGTCTTCGTCGGACATCTCCATCTCCTCCTCCCGTCTGATGCCCATGATCTCCTCACTGTGAGCCGTCCTCAGCTCCTGAGACACCAAACAGGAAGACGTCCTCAGCACCGGGACACGTCCTCATATGGACTCAATGTTGCTAATGAACACGTTAACATGTATGAAACGCACGGCTAGGAAGAAACACTTCACTAGAATGAAACACGGTGCAAGGAAAAAAATGCGCTGCTAGAAAGAAACACGCTGCTAGTAGGAAGCGCACTGCTAGTAAGAAACGTGCTGCTAGAAAGAAACGCACAGAGAGAAACATCGCTAGAAAGAAACGCATCACTAGAATGAAACACGGTGCAAGGAAAAAAATGTGCTGCTAGAAAGAAACACGCTGCTAGAATAGAAAGGCGCTGCTACTAGGAAGCGCACTGCTAGAAAGAAACACGCTACTAGGAAAAAAACGAGCTGCTACTAGGAAGCGCACTGCTAGCAGAAACGCACTGTTAGCAAGAAACACGCTGCTAGTAAGAAACACGCTCGGAAAAAAAACGCGCTGCGACTAGGAAGCGCACTGCTAGAAAGAAACACATTGCTACTAGGAAGCGCACTGCTAGTAAGGAACACGCTCCTAGAAAGAAACACGCCGCTAGAAAGAAACGCGCCGCTGGAGAGAAACACGCTGCTTGAAAGAAACGCGCTGCTAGAGAGAAACGCGCTGCTAGTAGAAACACGCTGCTTGAAAGAAACGCGCTGCTAGAGAGAAACACGCTGCTAGTAAGAAACATGCTGCTTGAAAGAAACGCGCTGCTAGCGAGAAACGCGCTGCTTGAAAGAAACGCGCTGCTAGAGAGAAACGCGCTGCTAGTAAGAAACACGCTGCTTGAAAGAAACGCGCTGCTAGGGAGAAACGCGCTGCTTGAAAGAAACACGCTGCTAGAGAGAAACGCGCTGCTTGAAAGAAATGCGCTGCTTGAAAGAAACGCGCCGCTTGAAAGAAACGCGCCGCTAGAAAGAAACGCGCCGCTAGAAAGAAGCGCGCCGCTAGAAAGAAACGCGCCGCTAGAAACAAACGCGCCGCTAGGAAGAAACGCGCCGCTAGCAACAAACGCGGCGGTAGAAACAAACGCGCCGCTAGAAACAAACGCGCCGCTAGGAAGAAACGCGCCGCTAGCAAAGAAACGCGCCGCTAGAGAGAAGTGCGCTGCTTGGAAGAAACACGCTGCGCTGCTTGAAAGAAACGCTTCAAGTTTAACAGCTGCATGGTTCAACCTCCAGGTTAAGAGTCACAGGTGATATAAAGACATTAAAATACTTCTGTAGCACCGTCTTTATGTCCGGTTCTGAAGTGTCTTAAAGCTGCATTCTCTCTACTGTCCATCAGGGGGCGCCTCCTCCGGTTGTATAGAAGTCTATGAGCTGGTGAGGCTTCACGTCTTTCTATTCGTCGTCTCCGGCGATAGGGGACACATGTTGACTTACCACGCTAACCGCTAACGGAAGACGTTCACAACAGGACTGTCTCATCACTGAGTCTTACCTCCTCATTCACACAAAAGTAAATTATAAAGTGTGGACGACGTTCATCACGCTGGATTCACTTTAAAATGCAGAAATAAAACTAATTCATATTGTTTGTATTAAAATCACAACACAGAAGATCACGATCAGTTTAAAGTGAACGCTTTATTTAGAATATTATCGTCTTTAACTGAAGCTGTTATCTTTGTGCTCTTCAAAGAAACAGAGAGTTAACCTGCCAGGTCTCTGCTGTGTGTGTGTGTGTGTTTCATTCAAACACACAACGATCAGATAATAGCACAAGATTTCACTTTATTTCTGCATTTTAATATTTCCATATTTGGTCCCAGACTGATGAAGACTAAACACTGAACTCCTCGTCTTCATACTTTTTATCTTCATTTGAATAATTGATCTGAGACTTAAGCCTGGAAATCACTGTTGCCATAGCAACGTCTCACACACTTTCCAGATCTTTGGATCTGTGCTGCAGTCGGGGGGGACGATGAGAGGTCTGTCTGTCTGTCTGTCTGTCTGTCCATCCATGTCTGTCTGTCCATGTCTGTCTGTCTGTCTGTCTGTCTGTGGGGCGGGGGGGGGGGGGAGACAACACAAAACTGTCTGTCTGTCTGTCCGTCCATGTCTGTCTGTCTGTCTGTCCATGTCTGTCTGTCTGTCTGTCTGGGGGGGGGGGGGGGGGAGACAACACAAAACTGTCTGTCTATCCATGTCTGTCTGTCCGTCCATGTCTATCCATGTCTGTCTGTCCGTCCATGTCTGTCCATGTCTGTCTGTCTGTCTGGGGGGGGGGGGGGGGGGGGGGAGACAACACAAAAAGCTTTACCAACCTCACACTGCTTTCGCCAAATGTCTATGTTCTTGCGCTGAGCTTTTGAGAAATGGTCCCATGCCTTTTGCCTGGTGGCTGCGGTGAAAACGGCGCTGATCTGCTCGACTTTGGGGTGAACAGGAAGGAGGAGGAGGAGGAGGAGGAGGAGGAGGAGGAGGAGGAGGAGGGTCAAGACAAAACAAGCTGTTTATGTAGCGTAGCACTTACTGATGCTAACACAGAGGAGAGACACACTGACCACAGGAAGCCGCTGGACCTCCTCATGTCGACGTCTGTGCTGTTAAAGGAGACGTTCACTCTGACATGAAAACAGTGTCATCATGTGATCAGGTCAAACTGCATGAAGGTTAGAAGGGAGGAGTCAGTGTGTGTGTGTGTACAAAGATAATTTTGTGAGGGAAGAAGCAGCTGCTAGAAAGAAACACGCTGGTAGAAAGGAACGCGCTGGTAGAAAGGAACGCGCTGCTAGAAAGGAACGCGCTGCTAGCAGGAAACACGGTGCTAGAGAGAAACGCGCTGCTAGCAGAAACACGCTGGTAGGAAGAAACACGCTGCTAGAGAGAAACACGCTGCTAGAAGAAACACGCTGCTAGGGAGAAACACGCTGCTAGGGAGAAACACGCTGCTATGGAGAAACACGCTGGTAAAAGGAACACGCTGCTAGAGAGAAACACGCTGCTAGCGAGAAACACGCTGCTAGAGAGAAACACGCTGCTAGCGAGAAACACGCTGCTAGGGAGAAACACGCTGCTATGGAGAAACACGCTGGTAAAAGGAACACGCTGCTAGAAAGAAACACGCTGCTAGAGAGAAACACGCTGCTATGGAGAAACACGCTGCTAGAAAGAAACACGCTGCTAGAGAGAAACACGCTGCTAGAAGAAACACGCTGCTAGCAAGAAACACGCTGCAAGCAAGAAACACGCTGCTAGAGAGAAACACGCTGCTAGGAGAAACACGCTGCAAGCAAGAAACGCGCTGCTATGGAGAAACACGCTGCTAGAAAGAAACACGCTGCTAGAGAGAAACACGCTGCTAGAAGAAACACGCTGCTAGCAAGAAACATGCTGCAAGCAAGAAACACGCTGCTAGAGAGAAACACGCTGCTAGGAGAAACACGCTGCAAGCAAGAAACGCGCTGCTAGCGAGAAACACGCTGCTATGGAGAAACACGCTGCAAGCAAGAAACACGCTGGTAGAAAGAAACGCACTGCTAGAGAGAAACACGCTGCTATGGAGAAACACGCTGCAAGCAAGAAACACGCTGGTAGAAAGAAACACGCTGCTAGTAAGGAACACGCTGCTATGGAGAAACATGCTGCTATGGAGAAACACGCTGCAAGCAAGAAACACGCTGGTAGAAAGAAACACGCTGCTAGAAAGGAACACGCTGCTATGGAGAAACATGCTGCAAGCAAGAAACGCGCTGGTAGAAAGGAACGCGCTGCTAGAAGAAACACGCTGCTATGGAGAAACACGCTGCTATGGAGAAACACGCTGCAAGCAAGAAACGCGCTGGTAGAAAGGAACGCGCTGCTAGAAAGAAACACGCTGCTAGTAAGAAACACGCTGCTAGAAAGAAACACGCTGGTAGAAAGAAACACGCTGCTATGGAGAAACACGCTGCTATGGAGAAACACGCTGCTAGAAAGAAACACGCTGCTATGGAGAAACACGCTGCTATGGAGAAACACGCTGCTAGAAAGAAACACGCTGCTAGAAAGAAACACGCTGCTAGAAAGAAACACGCTGCTAGAAAGAAACACGCTGGTAGAAAGAAACACGCTGCTATGGAGAAACACGCTGCTATGGAGAAACACGCTGCAAGCAAGAAACACGCTGCTAGAAAGAAACACGCTGCTAGAAAGAAACACGCTGCTATGGAGAAACACGCTGCTATGGAGAAACACGCTGCAAGCAAGAAATGCGCTGGTAGAAAGGAACGCGCTGCTAGCAGGAAACACGGTGCTAGAGAGAAACGCGCTGCTAGCAGAAACACGCTGGTAGGAAGAAACACGCTGCTAGAGAGAAACACGCTGCTAGAAGAAACACGCTGCTAGGGAGAAACACGCTGCTAGGGAGAAACACGCTGCTATGGAGAAACACGCTGGTAAAAGGAACACGCTGCTAGAGAGAAACACGCTGCTAGCGAGAAACACGCTGCTAGGGAGAAACACGCTGCTATGGAGAAACACGCTGGTAAAAGGAACACGCTGCTAGAAAGAAACACGCTGCTAGAGAGAAACACGCTGCTATGGAGAAACACGCTGCTAGAAAGAAACACGCTGCTAGAGAGAAACACGCTGCTAGAAGAAACACGCTGCTAGCAAGAAACACGCTGCAAGCAAGAAACACGCTGCTAGAGAGAAACACGCTGCTAGGAGAAACACGCTGCAAGCAAGAAACGCGCTGCTATGGAGAAACACGCTGCTAGAAAGAAACACGCTGCTAGAGAGAAACACGCTGCTAGAAGAAACACGCTGCTAGCAAGAAACATGCTGCAAGCAAGAAACACGCTGCTAGAGAGAAACACGCTGCTAGGAGAAACACGCTGCAAGCAAGAAACGCGCTGCTAGGGAGAAACACGCTGCTATGGAGAAACACGCTGCAAGCAAGAAACACGCTGGTAGAAAGAAACGCACTGCTAGAGAGAAACACGCTGCTATGGAGAAACACGCTGCAAGCAAGAAACACGCTGGTAGAAAGAAACACGCTGCTAGTAAGGAACACGCTGCTATGGAGAAACATGCTGCTATGGAGAAACACGCTGCAAGCAAGAAACACGCTGGTAGAAAGAAACACGCTGCTAGAAAGGAACACGCTGCTATGGAGAAACATGCTGCAAGCAAGAAACGCGCTGGTAGAAAGGAACACGCTGCTATGGAGAAACATGCTGCAAGCAAGAAACGCGCTGGTAGAAAGGAACGCGCTGCTAGAAGAAACACGCTGCTATGGAGAAACACGCTGCTATGGAGAAACACGCTGCAAGCAAGAAACGCGCTGGTAGAAAGGAACGCGCTGCTAGAAAGAAACACGCTGCTAGTAAGAAACACGCTGCTAGAAAGAAACACGCTGGTAGAAAGAAACACGCTGCTATGGAGAAACACGCTGCTATGGAGAAACACGCTGCTAGAAAGAAACACGCTGGTAGAAAGAAACACGCTGCTATGGAGAAACACGCTGCTATGGAGAAACACGCTGCTATGGAGAAACACGCTGCTAGAAAGAAACACGCTGGTAGAAAGAAACACGCTGCTATGGAGAAACACGCTGCTATGGAGAAACACGCTGCAAGCAAGAAACGCGCTGGTAGAAAGGAACGCGCTGCTAGAAAGAAACACGCTGCTAGTAAGAAACACGCTGCTAGAAAGAAACACGCTGGTAGAAAGAAACACGCTGCTATGGAGAAACACGCTGCTATGGAGAAACACGCTGCTAGAAAGAAACACGCTGGTAGAAAGAAACACGCTGCTATGGAGAAACACGCTGCTATGGAGAAACACGCTGCTAGAAAGAAACACGCTGCTATGGAGAAACACGCTGCTATGGAGAAACACGCTGCTAGAAAGAAACACGCTGCTAGAAAGAAACACGCTGCTAGAAAGAAACACGCTGCTAGAAAGAAACACGCTGGTAGAAAGAAACACGCTGCTATGGAGAAACACGCTGCTATGGAGAAACACGCTGCAAGCAAGAAACACGCTGCTAGAAAGAAACACGCTGCTAGAAAGAAACACGCTGCTATGGAGAAACACGCTGCTATGGAGAAACACGCTGCAAGCAAGAAACGCGCTGGTAGAAAGGAACGCGCTGCTAGAAGAAACACGCTGCTAGAAAGAAACACGCTGCTAGAAAGAAACACGCTGCTAGCAAGAAACACGCTGGTAGAAAGAAACACGCTGCTAGAAAGGAACACGCTGCTATGGAGAAACATGCTGCAAGCAAGAAACGCGCTGGTAGAAAGGAACGCGCTGCTAGAAGAAACACGCTGCTATGGAGAAACACGCTGCTATGGAGAAACACGCTGCAAGCAAGAAACGCGCTGGTAGAAAGGAACGCGCTGCTAGGAAGAAACACGCTGCTAGTAAGAAACACGCTGCTAGAAAGAAACACGCTGGTAGAAAGAAACACGCTGCTATGGAGAAACACGCTGCTATGGAGAAACACGCTGCTAGAAAGAAACACGCTGGTAGAAAGAAACACGCTGCTATGGAGAAACACGCTGCTATGGAGAAACACGCCGCTAGAAAGAAACACGCTGCTATGGAGAAACACGCTGCTATGGAGAAACACGCTGCTAGAAAGAAACACGCTGCTAGAAAGAAACACGCTCCTAGAAAGAAACACGCTGCTAGAAAGAAACACGCTGGTAGAAAGAAACACGCTGCTATGGAGAAACACGCTGCTATGGAGAAACACGCTGCAAGCAAGAAACACGCTGCTAGAAAGAAACACGCTGCTAGAAAGAAACACGCTGCTATGGAGAAACACGCTGCTATGGAGAAACACGCTGCAAGCAAGAAACGCGCTGGTAGAAAGGAACGCGCTGCTAGAAGAAACACGCTGCTAGAAAGAAACACGCTGCTAGAAAGAAACACGCTGCTAGCAAGAAACACGCTGGTAGAAAGAAACACGCTGCTATAAGAAACGCGCTGCTAGAAAGAAACGCGAGGTTAAAAAGGAGAACGTGGCTAGAAAGAAACGCTGGAGATGTCGTAGGGTTTGCTAGTTAGCTGTTGGACTGTGAGAAAGCTACAGAGTATGTGAGAAGTAATTCATATCTCATGTTGTGACAGTTTCATGTCAGCTCCAGTGAACGAGCTCAATATCCGTTTCCTGTTAATGACTAGTGTCCACCAGGGGGCGACTCCTCTGGTTGTAAAGAAGTCTATGAGAAAATGACTCTACTTCTCTCTTGATTTATTACCTCAGTAAACATTGTAAACATGAGTTTATGGTCTCAATCTCTAGTTTCAAGTCTTCTTCAATACAGCATGATGTTCACTTAGTACATTATGGTCCATTTAGAGTCAAACAGACCTCAGTCCAGATATGGTCACTTTAGTACAGGACGAAACTACAGGAAGTGCTACTGTGAAGACGATAGAACTGGTGACTGTAGACCAGATGGTTCTCTGAGTCCTGCAGAGTCTTCACTGAGCACATGATGACAGAATGTGTAGTAAAGTCTCAAACATTTTATCTGTAGGATAAAAATCATCAAACGTTATTATTAAGATGCCTGACTCGTCTTTGACAAACACGGACTGTGATGGTCTGTGATCGGGCTGCAGGTCCAGAGGGTTTAGGAGGGACATGGATCGATATTAGTGCAGATGAACAGTGTAAATAACAAACAACATTCATGTGTGAATGTGGGAGGAGCAGCTCTCTCTCCGTACTTACATCACCTGCTGCTTCACTTCCTGAACGACTGCCCAAGGCAACATTTACCAGAACGGAGGCGGGTCTTTGGACTCGTACTGAAGAGGAGCTGGTGATGTAATCGATTTGAGTGAATCGAAGCCAAACGTTGAGGTTAAATGTTGCCTTTCAAAGTGTTTCTCAGAAATACTCACCACTGAGGGTTCTGAACCAACAGCCTCCTTAAATGTGAATGAAGTGATATTTCATCATCATCATCAGACTCTTCGTTTAGCTGACTCCTTCGGTTCCAGTTCACATGATCTGAAGACGTTACTGACATTTAAACTGTTAACGTCATTAAAGGAGCTCCGCTACGTCTCCAACGCCTTCTGAAGATATTCTTGAAGCAGTCCTGTGTTTTATAGCTTTCATTTAGTTATTTCATGTTTTATGTTTCCATTTCTTGGTTTTACTTTCATTTATTTTTATTTTCTTTTCCTTGAAAATCATTAAAACATTTTGAGAAAGATGCAACACAATTATAGTTTATGTCTAATGTCATATAAAAGTAAATCTTAAACCATTTATCAGCTCAGGAAACGAATAGCAGTACTCAGATTAAATAGTATTACCACAGTAGTGTAGAAAGTCCTGCAATAAAAACTGTACTCAAGTAGTACAAAGGTATTCTCATCAAAAAATATTTAAAGTACCAAAAGTAACTAATTACGCGGAACAATATATATTATATTATTGTAAAAAGTACAGTATGTACCTCTGAGGTGTAGTACAGTATAAAGTACAATATGTACCTCTGAGGTGTAGTACAGTATAAAGTACAATATGTACCTCTGATATGTAGTACAGTATAAAGTACAACATGTACCTCTGAGCTGTAGTGCAGTATAAAGTACAATATGTACCTCTGAGATGTAGTACAGTATAAAGTACAATATGTACCTCTGAGGTGTAGTACAGTATAAAGTACTAAATGTACCTCTGAGATGTAGTACAGTATAAAGTACAATATGTACCTCTGAGATGTAGTACAGTATAAAGTACAATATGTACCTCTGAGATGTAGTACAGTATAAAGTACAATATGTACCTCTGAGGTGTAGTGCAGTATAAAGTACAATATGTACCTCTGAGATGTAGTGCAGTATAAAGTACAATATGTACCTCTGAGATGTAGTACAGTATAAAGTACAATATGTACCTCTGAGGTGTAGTACAGTATAAAGTACAATATGTACCTCTGAGATGTAGTGCAGTGTAAAGTACAATATGTACCTCTGAGATGTAGTGCAGTATAAAGTACAATATGTACCTCTGAGGTGTAGTACAGTATAAAGTACAATATGTACCTCTGAGATGTAGTACAGTATAAAGTACAATATGTACCTCTGAGATGTAGTACAGTATAAAGTACAATATGTACCTCTGAGGTGTAGTGCAGTATAAAGTACAATATGTACCTCTGAGATGTAGTACAGTATAAAGTACAATATGTACCTCTGAGGTGTAGTACAGTATAAAGTACAATATGTACCTCTGAGATGTAGTACAGTATAAAGTACAATATGTACCTCTGAGATGTAGTGCAGTATAAAGTACAATATGTATCTCTGAGATGTAGTACAGTATAAAGTACAATATGTACCTCTGAGATGTAGTACAGTATAAAGTACTATATGTACCTCTGAGGTGTAGTACAGTATAAAGTACAATATGTACCTCTGAGGTGTAGTGCAGTATAAAGTACAATATGTACCTCTGAGATGTAGTGCAGTATAAAGTACAATATGTACCTCTGAGGTGTAGTACAGTATAAAGTACAATATGTACCTCTGAGATGTAGTGCAGTATAAAGTACAATATGTACCTCTGAGATGTAGTACAGTATAAAGTACAATATATACCTCTGAGGTGTAGTACAGTATAAAGTACAATATGTACCTCTGAGATGTAGTGCAGTATAAAGTACAATATGTACCTCTGAGATGTAGTACAGTATAAAGTACAATATGTACCTCTGAGATGTAGTACAGTATAAAGTACTCTATGTACCTCTGAGATGTAGTACAGTATAAAGTACAATATGTACCTCTGAGATGTAGTACAGTATAAAGTACTATATGTACCTCTGAGATGTAGTACAGTATCAAGTACTATATGTACCTCTGAGATGTAGTACAGTATCAAGTGCTATATGTACCTCTGAGGTGTAGTACAGTATCAAGTACTATATGTATGTGTGTAGTGGACGTATAAAGAAATGTACTGAGTTACTCCATCAGAGCTGGAGGAGGCCAAAGCTGAGCTCAGAGACGTTGCTGAGGGAGAGAATGTCGTCCTGCAGCTTTAAGACGAGGTGACAGTGACGAGTGTCTCTCTCTGACTCTCAAACCTCAGAATTGCTTCCTTATGAGGTGAAAAACACAATAAATGGAGATGAAGATTTATTCCACCTTCTTCTGTCTATCCAGCTGTGAGAAACCTTTTGAACCATGAAGTCATGTGTGGAACTTACCTCCCAGAGAAGGCCGATGGACTGTGTTTGGAATAATAAAGGGTCCTTACACTGGTTGAGGATGGCCAGCAGGGCGTTCTTGAAGATCTCTTTAGCGCGCTCCATCTCCTCCTCGTGCTGAGCCTTCTCACTCATCAGCCGCCGGACGTGGCTGTTGGCCGACTGGATCATGGAGTAGAAGTGATTGGCGGTCCGGCGGTTGACTTCGCCGCGGTCGATCCAGGTGAACAGCACCGCCGTCGCTTCGCAGAATTTATGGTCATCTGAAGACAACAGAAATAAAATATCAAATATCAGTTTTTACTGATCAAAATCAGATTGACGATTCTTTCAAAACCAACAATAATCCCAAACCATAACAAAAAACTATAACCTACTAGGACCCCAAACTACAACCAACTACAACCAACTATAACCTCAAACTACAACCACCTACTAACCAACTATAATCAACTACAACCAACTATAACCTCAAACTACAACCACCTACTAACCAACTACAACAAACTACAACCAACTACAACCACCTACTAACCAACGACAACAAACTACAACCAACTACAACCAACTACAACCACCTACTAACCAACTACAACAAACTACAACAAACTACAACCACCTACAACCAACTATAACCTCAAACTACAACCACCTACTAACCAACTACAACAAACTACAACCAACTACAACCACCTACTAACCAACGACAACAAACTACAACAAACTACAACCAACTACAACCACCTACTAACCAACTACAAACTACAACCAACTATAACCTCAAACTACAACCACCTACTAACCAACTACAACCAACGACAACCAACTACTAACCAACTACAACAACTACAACAACTACAACCAACTACAACCACCTACAACCAACTATAACCTCAAACTACAACCACCTACTAACCAACTACAACAAACTACAACCAACTACAACCACCTACTAACCACCGACAACAAACTACAACCAACTACAACCACCTACTAACCAACTACAACAAACTACAACCAACTACAACCACCTACAACCAACTATAACCTCAAACTACAACCACCTACTAACCAACTACAACAAACTACAACCAACTATAACCTCAAACTACAACCACCTACTAACCAACTACAACAAACTACAACCAACGACAACCAACTACTAACCAACTACAACAAACTACAACCAACTACAACCTCAAACTACAACCACCTACTAACCAACTACAACAAACTACAACCAACTATAACCTCAAACTACAACCACCTACTAACCAACTACAACAAACTACCACCAACTATAACCTCAAACTACAACCACCTACTAACCAACTACAACCAACTATAACCTCAAACTACAACCACCTACTAACCAACTACAACAAACTACAACCAACGACAACCAACTACAACCACCTACTAACCAACTACAACAAACTACAACCAACTATAACCTCAAACTACAACCAACTTGAGTGTTTTGCCAGCGTTGTAGTGGTACTTTTACTCCAGTAAAGGGTCTGAATACTTCTTCCTGTGTCATGCATCACATCCATCACAGCCGACTGAAGAGCCGGATGAGGAAGTCATTTCATGGGACCTTTAACATTCAGTCGGGCTAAACAAACAACATAGCATCTCGTGAGGACTGAAACTCTTCTCTCGGGGAGTTCGCCGTTCACGCCTCTGTGAACCACGACTCAGCCGCTCAGCACAAACAGCATTTTTGATCCTCAACTTTTCAACCAAAACCACCAGCTGCATTCGTCCTCGGTCATAAAGTCTCAGCGGTCCTCCGTCGAGAGCCTTCTCCCCCATTTGAATAACAACCGAAGCCCCGAACAGAGTGAATTCGAGGGCGTTTAATGAGCTCAATACCAGCAGCATCACAACCTGTAAAAGACACTTTACCCGCTCAGATAAAACCCCGTTCACACTCAGCAGCAGATTACAGTCACATTACAGCGAGCACAATGAAGCACGCCTCAACAGGAACAATGAGATGCATTTCTACTGCTGAATGGATCCATAAGAAGGTTACTCAGAGAGAAAACATGAATGTTTATGTTCAGAATCAGAGGACGGAGGAGAAACAGCTTCAGTACAGTCAGAAGCTCAAGTTTGGTTCTTGTGAGCATCATTCAGTTTGTTTTACAGACTCAACCTTCAGCTGAAGCAGAAACGTGTAAAGCTGTCTGATCTATTTCACAGATTTCATTCTCTGTGCTGGAGATGAAGTGTTGCCCGGCAACAGGTTGCTAACATGAAACACCACAGACGTACTGGTGACGTCATGCTTTTCATCCTGTTGATGCTCAATGAAGAACGAGTGGAACGATAATCTGACATTACTACTGTATTTCTACTGTATTACTACTGTATTTATACTGTATTTATACTGTATTACTACTGTATTACTACTGTATTTATACTGTATTTATACTGTATTACTACTGTATTACTACTGTATTTATACTGTATTTATACTGTATTACTACTGTATTACTACTGTATTTTTGAACATTGAAGAAGTTGTTTTTTATCTTTATTTCTAATTTGATCTGATTTATATTTGTTGTGAATCTTCTCCAATATGAACCATAAATGTTCAAAAGGAGAAAATGGAAAAGGTCCGTTTGTTACATTATGAGAAATGTGAATGAGATAAATCTGTGAATGTGACCACAGCTCTGCTCTCTGTGAAGAAAAACAGCTTTCTACTGTAAAACTGGACTACGTTCAGTCATGGAGATAAGAATCAGCTGCAGCAGGAGAGGAGGAGGAGGAGGAGGAGTGACCTTCACACTCCTCCACAACAACATCCACACCAGAGAACTGTCCTTGTGCAGAGAAAGAAGGAACTCGGTGTGTTAATTAATATATACATAATTAATAATACTATATATCTATTCATCTCTTTCTCTCTCTCTCTCTATATATATAGATATATACACACACACACAACAAAGGTTGAACATAAATCATTTCCATCAGGGCGACGGTGGCTAAGTGGAGAGCAGGGCCGTCCTTCAGTCAGAGGGTCGGCGGTTCGATCCCGGCTCCGCTAGTCGCATGCCGATGTGTCCTTGAGCAAGACACTTAACCCCAAAAGTGCTCCTACGGCGTGTGAACGTGATAGAATCTGAATTGTAAGTCTGCTAAATGACTGTAATGTAATCATGGTACCCATGACTACGGCTGCAGGTGTTTTCATCCACTGCTCTTCACTAACAGACGTTCTTTAGTTTAGTAGATGTTCGAAATAAACTCTGTTCAATGGTTCAACTAAAGAGACAAAGATGAATCAGAAGAGAAGCTTCTCAACATACTGTGTGTTGATCCTTTATTGGTTTAATCAGTGTGTTCTCACCTTTCAGTCCTTCTGCTAACGTGGCCGCCTCGTGCTCAGAGAAGTGCACTATGGGAGGAGGAGACGGCGGTCTCAGCCGGTCCTCGTGGACTTTGCGGCGGTGTCGCTCCTCTCGGGCCAGCAGACGCTGCTGACACTCCCACTCGTACAGGTCGTCTCTGGCCTGAGCGAAGTCCACGTGGATCCTCCCCGAGTCCTTCTTGTCGGTGCTGGAGCCAATTCGCATCCGGTACCCTGAGAGGAGACAGAGAGCCAGGAGCGTGAGAAGAGAAGTCCCTCCTCTTCCTCACAGGAAGTCACGTTATTAGGTGATCAGAGAACAGATTCACCTGAGCTGTAGGAAACATTTAGACCTGCTGCAGGTTTGTTCAGTCTATATGTTAGAATTATAGACGGTCTACAAGGAGAGGACGTAGTCCTCATGATGTCTCTCGTTGGTTTGTGGAAGTTTTGAAGCCTCGAGTTTGGCGATTTTGACGTTGCCATGTCCCCCTTCAAGCATACCCTGCTCAATCACAGCTATACCTTCCGAAAATAATGCGCTGTAATGCGTAAATATCCCACAAAATGATTTCATATGGTATCCACCGAAACCTAAAAGTAGTTTAGTTGTCTCAACCTGACTAATAGTTTTGTTGTCTCAACCTAACTTAGTAGTTTAGTTGTCTCAACCTAACTATGTAGTTTAGTTGTGTAAACCTAACTAAGTTGTCTCAACCTAACTGAGTAGTTTTGTTGTCTCAACCTAACTAAGTAATTTTGTTGTCTAAACCTAACTAAGTAGTTTAGTTGTCTCAACCTAACTTAGTAGTTTAGTTGTCTCAACCTAACTAAGTAGTTTAGTTGTCTCAACCTAACTGAGTAGTTTAGTTGTGTAAACCTAACTGAGTAGTTTTGTTGTCTAAACCTAACTAAGTAGTTTTGTTGTCTAAACCTAACTAAGTAGTTTTGTTGTCTAAACCAAACTAAGTAGTTTTGTTGTCTCAACCTAACTAAGTAGTTTTGTTGTCTAAACCTAAGTAGTTTTGTTGTGTAAACCTAACTAAGTAGTTTTGTTGTGTAAACCTAACTAAGTAGTTTCCTGTGAAGACTGAAGTTCATTTTGAAAAGACTGTATTCATGTAACGAGCAGAAATTGAAATTTCTGTATTGTATCATACGAACTGTTGAAGGAAGATACGTCTTTTTTCTTCTTTGCTTCTTCAACTTTTGAGCTGCTGTGACGGTTGAATTTCTCTGATGTGGAATCAATAAAGTTCTCATCTTAACTGTGTTGGAACACATAACAAATGATAGACAAGTGTGTGTGCTCTCACCTGACAGGTACAGAGCCTTGTCCACCATGAACTCCTCACAGAAGCGGATGTGACAGAAGTTCTTCTTGCTCTTGCGGATGGCGATGATTTCTCCGCACGGGTCGAACACTTCTCTGACGATCTCCTCCGTGGCGTTCTCCGGCAGACCGCCAACAAACACCGTCTTACAGCCGGGGGGGCGCTCCCGAGTGGATGGAGGGGGCAGGTCTGAGGACAGCATTGTCATCATCATTATCATCATCGTCATCGTCGTCACTAAAATACATCTCATCTGGATAAATGTGTCTCTAAATGTTCTTTAATTATCAGAGTTTTTCTGGCCCTGATCCAAGTCCTTTAATATTAATATTGATATGATTGATTCTCTATAGATACAAAGTCTGATTGGATACTTATTTTTACATATACTTATTAATGATTACATATGAATGATAGCTTGTTCTTCATGAGCTGTAAATACTGAAACTTATGATTCATAATTGTTGTGTTTATCAATTTAACTTATTCGTAAAGAAACGATTGGATCAGCTTTATGTTAGCTATAATATCAATACTTATATGTATTAGTATAATAATAACAATACTGATATTATAGGAATGACAATAATAATATTAATAATAATAAAAACGATTATAATTATAATAATGATAATGATAATCTAAATACAACTATATCTACTTCTACTACTACTACTATGAATATGAATACAACTAATACTTTGTCGACTAATAATAATAATAATACTGGTGATAATAATTATTATTATTAGAATCTAAAGAGCTGAATAGTATTTATGACATATATACATAAATAAGAGGACATATAGAGGTCCAGGTCTGCTGGTCTGCTGGTCTCACTGTGGTTCTGAGGGAACAGGGTGCAGCTCTTGCTGTGGATGATCTCCTTGACGACCGGCATGTCGGGGGGGATGGGCGGGGGGGGCACCAGGCTGAGACCCATCAGGGGGTTCATGGGAGAGATGAGACCCAGACCAGGGTCGAACCTCTGGAGACACAGAGAGTCTGCAGGACGGAGACAAAGAGAGAGAGACACAGACAGACACAGACGGAGACACAGACAGACACAGACAGACGGAGACGGAGGCAGACAGACAGACACAGACAGAGAGAGACACAGACACAGACAGACGGAGACGGAGGCAGACAGACAGACACAGACAGACGGAGTCCATCAGTTCACAAAGAATGGAATGCAGCCACTGTCTGCTCATTGTACTTCTACTTCTACTTCATCACAAAGTACTCACATGGTTTCATTTCAACAACTGTTTCATTTACTGTCTAAATGTACTTTTACTGTCGAGAGCTGAAAATACTACTTTTAATGCACAATAGTACTTTTAATGCACAACATGTATTTTTACTGCACTAAATGTACTTCTACTGAATGTACCTTAATACTTGTGTACTAATACTGGTGATACTTTACTGTTTTGTGTAGTATTGCTGGAATGGTACCTT
>JAFEUB010001257.1:360000-362500 GCA_024529925.1 Ophthalmolycus amberensis
ACAGAGGACATGTCCTCTGTCCTCTCCTGTCTCTGTCCACTCATCGGACTGGACGATGCCAAACTCCACCGAGTGTTTCTGCTCACTTTCACGCTCCATGAAATATTCACAGCTGAACGCATGTCCTGTTTATTATTCATGAGCTCACTTGACATCTCTGAATCATTCACACGCTCATATTTGCATACTGAGGAATGCTCAGATACCAACACACACAACTCTGACTCATCGTGTTTGTGATCATGTTAGTGATTCCAGTGAGAGAGAAGACACAGAGAATGTCTTTATCTCATTACTGAGATAGAGTTTCACATATTGAATAAGCAATAGTGGACAGTTCACTGCAGGAAGTACATGTTCAATAAAGTTATATGAAGTTTGCTGTGATCTAAAAGCCTTTTCTTCTTCTACCTGTTCAGGTACTCTGTTCTCTACCTGTTCAGGTACTGTGTTCTCTACCTGTTCAGGTACTCTGTTCTCTACCTGTTCAGGTACTGTGTTCTCTACCTGTTCAGGTACTCTGTTCATTACCTGTTCAGGTACTCTGTTCTCTACCTGTTCAGGTACTGTGTTCTCTACCTGTTCAGGTACTCTGTTCACTACCTGTTCAGGTACTCTGTTCTCTACCTGTTCAGGTACTCTGTTCACTACCTGCTCAGGTACTCTGTTCTCTACCTGTTCAGGTACTCTGTTCACTACCTGTTCAGGTACTCTGTTCTCTACCTGTTCACTACCTGTTCAGGTACTCTGTTCTCTACCTGTTCAGGTACTCTGTTCTCTACCTGTTCAGGTACTCTGTTCACTACCTGTTCAGGTACTCTGTTCTCTACCTGTTCAGGTACTCTGTTCACTACCTGTTCAGGTACTCTGTTCTCTACCTGTTCAGGTACTCTGTTCTCTACCTGTTCAGGTACTCTGTTCTCTACCTGTTCAGGTACTCTGTTCACTACCTGTTCAGGTACTCTGTTCTCTACCTGTTCAGGTACTCTGTTCTCTACCTGTTCAGGTACTGTGTTCTCTACCTGTTCAGGTACTCTGTTCACTACCTGTTCAGGTACTCTGTTCTCTACCTGTTCAGGTACTCTGTTCACTACCTGTTCGGGTACTCTGTTCTCTACCTGTTCGGGTACTCTGTTCTCTACCTGCTCGGGTACTCTGTTCTCTACCTGTTCGGGTACTCTGTTCTCTACCTGTTCGGGTACTCTGTTCTCTACCTGTTCGGGTACTCTGTTCTCTACCTGTTCGGGTACTCTGTTCTCTACCTGTTCGGGTACTGTGTTCTCTACCTGCTCGGGTACTCTGTTCTCTACCTGTTCGGGTACTCTGTTCTCTACCTGTTCGGGTACTCTGTTCTCTACCTGTTCGGGTACTCTGTTCTCTACCTGTTCGGGTACTCTGTTCTCTACCTGTTCGGGTACTCTGTTCTCTACCTGCTCGGGTACTCTGTTCTCTACCTGTTCGGGTACTCTGTTCTCTACCTGTTCGGGTACTCTGTTCTCTACCTGTTCGGGTACTCTGTTCTCTACCTGTTCGGGTACTCTGTTCTCTACCTGTTCGGGTACTCTGTTCTCTACCTGTTCGGGTACTCTGTTCTCTACCTGTTCGGGTACTCTGTTCTCTACCTGTTCGGGTACTCTGTTCTCTACCTGTTCGG
The DNA here is from genome assembly GCA_024529925.1 of Ophthalmolycus amberensis. Classification (NCBI taxonomy): domain Eukaryota; kingdom Metazoa; phylum Chordata; class Actinopteri; order Perciformes; family Zoarcidae; genus Ophthalmolycus; species Ophthalmolycus amberensis. The sequence goes on from JAFEUB010001257.1 coordinate 361,655, forward strand.
GTACTCTGTTCTCTACCTGTTCGGGTACTCTGTTCTCTACCTGTTCGGGTACTCTGTTCTCTACCTGTTTGGGTACTCTGTTCTCTACCTGTTTGGGTACTCTGTTCTCTACCTGTTCGGGTACTCTGTTCTCTACCTGTTCGGGTACTCTGTTCTCTACCTGTTCAGGTACTCTGTTCTCTACCTGTTCAGGTACTGTGTTCTCTACCTGTTCAGGTACTCTGTTCACTACCTGTTCAGGTACTCTGTTCTCTACCTGTTCAGGTACTCTGTTCACTACCTGTTCAGGTACTCTGTTCTCTACTTGTTCAGGTACTCTGTTCTCTACCTGTTCAGGTACTCTGTTCTCTACCTGTTCAGGTACTCTGTTCTCTACCTGTTCAGGTACTCTGTTCTCTACCTGTTCAGGTACTCTGTTCTCTACCTGTTCAGGTACTCTGTTCTCTACCTGTTGAGAGACAGACGTGTCCTTCAGGAGGAGGTTGAGACCAAAGTAGAGCTAAAAGAGAGAACGTCTCTTCTTGAATTCATCAGGTACTTCAACACAAAGACTTGTGATGAATCATGAACTGATGAACGTGGAGACAAACAACTGTTTGCTACAGATTTAGGACTGGATTATCATTTCAGAACTCTTTAGAATGAGACACACGTGTTAATGATCTCAGGACGCCTCACAGAGGACAAGATCCATGGATCAGAACAGAAACTCTCAGATGTTTAGGGACGTTCCACAGATTGCGTCTGCATTGAAGAGTTGATGGAGGACGGCAGCTGTCCCTGATGGAGGTCTGTAAACATTCAGTCTCCTCCTCCACTCACTGATCACTGATTACACATTCCTGT
>JAFEUB010001257.1:367500-397500 GCA_024529925.1 Ophthalmolycus amberensis
GAGTAGAACCTTCAGCACCAAAGATCACAGAGACAGAAGTAGAATCCTCACTCCGTCTGCGTTCACAATAAAATATTCAACTTTCATAATTGTCCAATGTAAATGTGTCTGTGATGCGATCAGATGAAGTCTATCTAACTATGAGAAGACGATGAACCAGAGACAATACTTCCTTGTTGTCTGTTGGCGTTCCTCAAGGCTCCATCATAGGACCTCCTCTGTTCACGCGTATGAAATCAAACTGTATGCAGATGACACAGTCATGTCTGTAAGTGGTGAAGATGGACATGGAGTGGCAGCCAGTTAACACCAGCAATGGCCAAACGTCTGATTGGCTCTCAGAGCCTTGTATGCACAGTTATAATAAAGAAGTGGAGGTGAGCAGGATATGTTTGTAAAAGACTCAGGGGGGGACACATTCACACCAGTTTGTACTTCAGAGTCAACTATGAAGCTGAAACACAGGAGAGCAACTCAGAACGGCTCCAGACGGCCCGGGGGTTCGAACCTGAGCAACATTTACTGTTTGACGAGTGTGTGTGTGTGTGTGTGTGTGTGTGTGTGTGAGAGTGTGTGTGTGTGTGTACGACAGCGCTGAGTCACACAGAAAATGACCAGATGGAGTCAGAGGAAGAGAGAGCAGCATTCCTTCAGCCCCGACTGCTCTCTGCATTTTAAACACCTTCCCTTCTGTCGCTCACAGTCTCAGCTCTGCAGGACTGACCAATTAGCATCAGCTCACACACGCACACGCACACACGCACACACACACACACACACACTCACACAGATCCTGCCTGTGAATATCTGCTGCAGACGGAGAGGAGGGGACCACAAACAAAGACCAACGATAGCGACGACGAACACGTGAAGACAAGTCACATGATCCGTGTCTTCACAATAGAAGACAATAGAAGACAATTGAAGACAGTAGAAGACAGTAGAGCCAGAGGAATAGAAGCACACAGACAGAATATTTGACTAAAAATAAGCTGGAATCAGTGAAAGAGAAGACGGGAGGCTCAGAGCTGTTTGAAGCAAATATCCTCCATAAAGAAGCAGATATCTATTTCAAAAAATGAATAAAATGTATGAACAGATCATATACTATTTGTATATCTATAAATCGCTAGATCGATAGATGCATGTGTTGGTTAAAGGCAGATTAATACATCTATATTAATAAACAACAACATCACTGTCTCTTTAGAAGCGACCGTCTTGATGGAAACATACGGAGCAGCTCAGATGTTCACTTATTACAATCGCTACAGAAGTCAATGAGGTTCAGCATGAGGTTCTGAATGAGGTCCAGCATGAGGTTCAGAATGAGGTTCAGAATGAGGTTCTGAATGAGGTTCTGAATGAGGTCCAGAATGAGGTCCAGAATGAGGTTCAGCATGAGGTTCAGCATGAGGTTCAGAATGAGATCCAGAATGAGGTCCAGAATGAGGTTCAGCATGAGGTCCTGAATGAGGTTCAGAATGAGGTTCAGCATAAGGTTCAGCATGAGGTTCTGAATGAGGTCCAGAATGAGGTTCAGCATGAGGTTCAGAATGAGGTCCAGAATGAGGTCCAGAATGAGGTCCAGAATGAGGTTCAGCATGAGGTTCTGAATGAGGTTCAGAATGAGGTTCAGAATGAGGTTCAGCATGAGGTTCTGAATGAGGTTCTGAATGAGGTTCAGCATGAGGTCCAGAATGAGGTTCAGCATGAGGTTCAGAATGAGGTTCAGAATGAGGTTCAGAATGAGGTTCAGCATGAGGTTCAGAATGAGGTTCAGAATGAGGTTCAGAATAAGGTTCTGAATGAGGTTCAGAATGAGGTTCAGCATGAGGTTCAGAATGAGGTCCAGAATGAGGTTCAGCATGAGGTTCAGAATGAGGTCCAGAATGAGGTCCAGCATGAGGTCCAGCATGAGGTTCAGAATGAGGTTCAGAATGAGGTCCAGAATGAGGTCCAGAATGAGGTTCAGCATGAGGTTCAGCATGAGGTTCAGAATGAGGTTCAGAATGAGGTCCAGAATGAGGTCCAGAATGAGGTTCAGCATGAGGTCCTGAATGAGGTTCAGAATGAGGTTCAGCATGAGGCTCTGAATGAGGTCCAGAATGAGGTCCAGAATGAGGTCCAGAATGAGGTTCAGCATGAGGTTCAGAATGAGGTCCAGAATGAGGTTCATCATGAGGTTCTGAATGAGGTCCTGAATGAGGTCCAGAATGAGGTTCTGAATGAGGTTCAGCATGAGGTTCTGAATGAGGTTCAGAATGAGGTTCTGAATGAGGTTCTGAATGAGGTTCAGAATGAGGTACTGAATGAGGTTCAGCATGAGGTTCTGAATGAGGTTCAGAATGAGGTTCAGAATGAGGTTCAGCATGAGGTTCAGCATGAGGTTCAGAATGAGGTTCAGCATGAGGTTCTGAATGAGGTTCAGAATGAGGTTCAGAATGAGGTTCAGAATGAGGTCCAGCATGAGGTTCTGAATGAGGTTTAGAATGAGGTTCAGCATGAGGTTCAGCATGAGGTTCAGCATGAGGTTCAGAATGAGGTTCAGCATGAGGTTCTGAATGAGGTTCAGAATGAGGTTCAGAATGAGGTTCTGAATGAGGTTTAGAATGAGGTTCAGAATGAGGTTCAGCATGAGGTTCAGAATGAGGTTCTGAATGAGGTTTAGAATGAGGTTCAGATTGAGGTTCTGAATGAGGTTCAGAATGAGGTTCAGAATGAGGTTCTGAATGAGGTTTAGAATGAGGTTCAGAATGAGGTTCAGCATGAGGTTCAGAATGAGGTTCTGAATGAGGTTCAGAATGAGGTTCAGAATGAGGTTCAGAATGAGGTTCTGAATGAGGTTCAGCATGAGGTTCAGAATGAGGTCCAGCATGAGGTTCTGAATGAGGTTCAGAATGAGGTTCAGAATGAGGTTCTGAATGAGGTTCAGAATGAGGTTCAGCATGAGGTTCAGCATGAGGTTCTGAATGAGGTTCTGAATGAGGTTCAGCATGAGGTTCAGAATGAGGTCCTGAATGAGGTCCTGAATGAGGTTCTGAATGAGGTTCAGAATGAGGTTCAGCATGAGGTTCTGAATGAGGTTCAGAATGAGGTTCTGAATGAGGTTTAGAATGAGGTTCTGAATGAGGTTCTGAATGAGGTTCAGCATGAGGTTCTGAATGAGGTTCTGAATGAGGTTCTGAATGAGGTTCAGAATGAGGTTCTGAATGAGGTTCTGAATGAGGTTCAGAATGAGGTTCAGAATGAGGTTCAGAATGAGGTTCAGAATGAGGTTCAGCATGAGGTTCAGCATGAGGTTTAGAATGAGGTTCTGAATGAGGTTCTGAATGAGGTTCAGCATGAGGTTCTGAATGAGGTTCTGAATGAGGTTCTGAATGAGGTTCAGCATGAGGTTCAGAATGACGTTCAGAATGAGGTTCTGAATGAGGTTCAGCATGAGGTTCAGCATGAGGTTCTGTTTCTCAGGCGTTCAGCGTTTCTGTGTGAAAATAATTTGTTTAGAGTAACAGATGCAACATGAACATGAATTACTCTTTGGATGCCTGACGGATGGCAATGCTACAGCGTGTGTGTGTGTGTGGGTGAGTGTGAGTGTGTGTGTTATCAATCATGCATCACGTGAGCTGCAATTTCAGCAGCATTCACCAAACAAGCAACTCTTTTTATATATATCTCTTTTTATATATACAGAACTGAAGGAAAAGAACAAAGCTCTGTGTGTGTGTGTGTGTGTGTGTGTGCAGGTGAGAGCTGATTTTCATGCAGTGTGACAGCCAAACCAAACACTCCTCCTCCTCTTCCCGTCATGGCTTCAACTCACCCATCCCCCTCCTCTGTGTGTGTGTGTGTGTGTGTGAGTGTGAGTGTGTGAGTGTGTGAGTGTGTGTCCTCAGCAAGGACACCTCCGACCAGTGAATTTATGGAGCGAACAAAAACGACAAGAAAAATCCAACATGAGCTGCACATTGAAGGAGCGCTGCTCTAAAAGACCAGATATTTGTTGCTGTGGGAGATAAATTTATATATATCTATATTAATATAGATCTATATTAATAAAGATATATATTAATAAATATAGATATTAATATAGATATATATTCATAAAGATATACATTAATAAAGATATATATTAATATAGATATATATATAAAGCAGGAAACTGAGGCTTTAAAACAAGAATTCAGGATTTAGTCGAAGGTTTCATCCTCATATCACTTGGTTTTTTTCTGACCAATGATATAAAATCCAACAATATTCAGTTTATTCTGTTCTCAACCTGTTCAGGTACTCTGTTCTACGTTATGGCGACAGCATTATAGCACCTTATTTAACTGCATCAAAAGTGATTTGTACAGCGTGGACAGTTCTGAGAGTAATGAGTCAATGGCAATTACATCACATGAGCTGCACCAAGCTATCAATAAACTGTCTGAAGGCAAAGCAAGTGGTTTAGACAATATTACTGCTGAACACCTTAAAGATGCTCGTCCGAGGTTAGCTCCTCTCCTCGCTGTTTGTTTTACTGGCTTCATGATTCACGGCTTGTTACCAGACTCAATGCTGTCTGTTCTCTTAGTGCCAGTCATTCAAAACAAAGCTGGTAAAGTATGTAGCCTAGAGAATTACAGGCCCATTGCTTTGGCCAGCTTCCTGTCAAAAGTCCTGGAAAGAATCCTGCTGGACAGAATACAGAACTTCATCACCTCCACAGATAACCAGTTGGGCTTTAAAGCCAAACATGGCACTGACTTGTGTTTATATGCCTTAAAGGAAACTGGAAACAAATACAGAGGTCAAAACTCATCAGTGTTGATGTGTTTTATTGATGCCTCCAAAGCTTTTGATCGTGTTAATCATAGTAAGTTATTTTTAAACTGAGCCAAAGAGGTGTCCCCACATACATTGTGAGAATTCTGGCTTACTGGTATGAGCACCAGAGTATGCAAGTAAAATGGGGTAAAAGTGTCTCAGCCCCATTTGGGGTTAGCAATGGTGTCCGACAAGTTCTGTTTAATCTGTATATTGATGATCTGTCCAAGCATTGAAAGCCTGTAATACTGGGTGCATGATGGGTAATACTCTGGTTAATCACATCATGTCTGCAGATGATCTGGTGATCTTTAGTCCATCTAGCGCTGGTCTTCAGCAGCTCCTCACTATATGTACTGTGTATGGTGTGGAACATGACATCAGATACAACGCCAGTAAGAGTGCTATCCTGATCTGTCGAACTAAAGAGGACAAATGTCTGAACTTCCCTGACTTCAAATTGTCTGACAATAATCTTGGTGTCTGTAGTGAAGTAAAATATCTTGGTCATTTTTTAACAGAACACATGACTGATGATAACGACATTTCCAGGCAATGTGGTATGATGTCTGCACAACAAAGAGTCTCACGTTAGTCTGGTGTGTGCAGATGGAGTGAAGATGTCTCTGTTCAGAGCATATTGTACTCCACTCTACTGCACACTTGTGGTCAAACTACAGAACAAAGAGTTTACAGAGACTTCAAGTAGCGTACAATGACGCCATGAGAAGACTTTTAAAGAGACCGAGATGGAGTAGTGCTGGTGAAATGTTTGTGGCTGCACGAATCAACACTTTCCAAGCTGTTTTAAGAAATTTCATGTACAAATTCATCTGTAGACTGAATGACTCTGTAAATGGGATCCTACTTGTTTTAACCAACATAAGGTTTAGTACCACACGCTACCAGTCCAGCTGTGGAGACATTGGTACAGCTGTCTCTTTGTAAGGCATTGCTAGGCCTCCGTACTGTTATTGTTTGTGTCTGTCTTTTTATGTATCTGTCTGTATGGACCCCGAGTCTGAAATAAAGTCTATCTACCTACCTACCTATCTATCTACCTACCTACCTACCTACCTACCTATCTATCTATCTATCTATCTATCATCTATCTACCTACCTACCTACCTACCTATCATCTATCTATCTATCTACCGAACTATCTATCTATCTACCTACCTACCTATCATCTATCTATCTATCTACCGAACTATCTATCTATCTATCTACCTACCTATCTATCTACCTACCTACCTACCTACCTATCTATCTGTCTATCTATCTATCTATCTATCTATCTATCTATCTACCTACCATCTATCTATCTACCTACCATCTATCTATCTATCTATCTATCTATCTATCTACCTACCTACCTACCTATCTATCTATCTATCTATCTATGTACCTACCTACCTACCTACCTACCTATCTACCTACCTACCTACCTACCCATCTATCTATCTATCTATCTACCTACCTACCTACCTACCTATCATCTATCTATCTATCTATCTATCTATCATCTATCTACCTACCTATCTATCTACCTATCTATCTATCATCTATCTACCTACCTACCTACCTACCTACCTATCATCTATCTATCTATCATCTATCTACCTACCTATCTATCGATCTATCTATCATCTATCTACCTACCTACCTATCTATATATCTATCATCTATCTACCTACCTACCTATCATCTATCTATCTATCTATCTATCATCTATCTACCTACCTATCTATCTACCAACCTACCTATCATCTATCTATCTATCTATCTATCATCTATCTACCTACCTACCTACCTACCTATCATCTATCTATCTATCTATCTATCTATCTACCTACCTACCTATCTACCAACCTACCTATCATCTATCTATCTATCTATCTATCTATCATCTATCTACCTACCTATCTATCTACCAACCTACCTATCATCTATCTATCTATCTATCATCTATCTACCTACCTACCTACCTATCATCTATCTATCTATCTATCTATCTATCTATCTATCTATCTATCTATCTATCTATCTATCATCTATCTACCTACCTACCTACCTACCTATCATCTATCTATCTATCTATCTATCATCTATCTACCTACCTATCTATCTACCAACCTACCTATCATCTATCTATCTATCTATCTATCTATCATCTATCTACCTACCTACCTACCTACCTATCATCTATCTATCTATCTATCTATCTACCTACCTACCTATCTACCAACCTATCTATCTATCTATCTATCTATCTATCTATCTATCTATCTATCATCTATCTACCTACCTATCTATCTACCAACCTACCTATCATCTATCTATCTATCTATCATCTATCTACCTACCTACCTACCTATCATCTATCTATCTATCTATCTATCTATCTATCTATCTATCTATCATCTATCTACCTACCTATCTATCGATCTATCTATCATCTATCTACCTACCTACCTATCTATATATCTATCATCTATCTACCTACCTACCTATCATCTATCTATCTATCTATCTATCATCTATCTACCTACCTATCTATCTACCAACCTACCTATCATCTATCTATCTATCTATCTATCATCTATCTACCTACCTACCTACCTACCTATCATCTATCTATCTATCTATCTATCTACCTACCTACCTATCTACCAACCTACCTATCATCTATCTATCTATCTATCTATCTATCTATCATCTATCTACCTACCTATCTATCTACCAACCTACCTATCATCTATCTATCTATCTATCATCTATCTACCTACCTACCTACCTATCATCTATCTATCTATCTATCTATCTATCTATCTATCATCTATCTACCTACCTACCTACCTACCTATCATCTATCTATCTATCTATCTATCATCTATCTACCTACCTATCTATCTACCAACCTACCTATCATCTATCTATCTATCTATCTATCATCTATCTACCTACCTACCTACCTACCTATCATCTATCTATCTATCTATCTATCTATCTATCTATCTACCTACCTACCTATCTACCAACCTACCTATCATCTATCTATCTATCTATCGATCTATCTATCTATCTATCTATCTATCTATCTATCTATCTATCTATCTATCATCTATCTACCTATCTATCTACCAACCTACCTATCATCTATCTATCTATCTATCATCTATCTACCTACCTACCAACCTATCATCTATCTATCTATCTATCTATCTATCTATCTATCATCTATCTACCTACCTACCTACCTACCTATCATCTATCTATCTATCTATCTATCATCTATCTACCTACCTACCTATCATCTATCTATCTATCTATCTATCTATCTATCTATCTATCTACCTACCTACCTATCTACCAACCTACCTATCATCTATCTATCTATCTATCTATCTATCTATCTATCATCTATCTACCTACCTACCTACCTATCATCTATCTATCTATCTATCTATCTATCTATCTATCTATCTATCATCTATCTACCTACCTACCTACCTACCTATCATCTATCTATCTATCTATCTATCATCTATCTACCTACCTATCTATCTACCAACCTACCTATCATCTATCTATCTATCTATCTATCATCTATCTACCTACCTACCTACCTACCTACCTATCATCTATCTATCTATCTATCTATCTATCTATCTATCTACCTACCTACCTATCTACCAACCTACCTATCATCTATCTATCTATCTATCGATCTATCTATCTATCTATCTATCTATCTATCTATCTATCTATCTATCATCTATCTACCTATCTATCTACCAACCTACCTATCATCTATCTATCTATCTATCATCTATCTACCTACCTACCAACCTATCATCTATCTATCTATCTATCTATCTATCTATCTATCTATCATCTATCTACCTACCTACCTACCTACCTATCATCTATCTATCTATCTATCTATCATCTATCTACCTACCTACCTATCATCTATCTATCTATCTATCTATCTATCTATCTATCTATCTACCTACCTACCTATCTACCAACCTACCTATCATCTATCTATCTATCTATCTATCTATCTATCTATCATCTATCTACCTACCTATCTATCTACCAACCTACCTATCATCTATCTATCTATCTATCATCTATCTATCTACCTACCTACCTACCTACCTATCATCTATCTATCTATCTATCTATCTATCTATCTATCTACCTACCTACCTATCTACCAACCTACCTATCATCTATCTATCTATCTATCTATCTATCTATCATCTATCTACCTACCTATCTATCTACCAACCTACCTATCATCTATCTATCTATCTATCATCTATCTACCTACCTACCTACCTATCATCTATCTATCTATCTATCTATCTATCTATCATCTATCTACCTACCTACCTACCTACCTATCATCTATCTATCTATCTATCTATCATCTATCTACCTACCTATCTATCTACCAACCTACCTATCATCTATCTATCTATCTATCTATCTATCATCTATCTACCTACCTACCTACCTACCTATCATCTATCTATCTATCTATCTACCTACCTACCTACCTACCTACCTACCTATCATCTATCTATCTATCTATCATCTATCTACCTACCTACCTACCTATCATCTATCTATCTACCTACCTATCTATCGATCTATCTATCATCTATCTACCTACCTACCTATCTATATATCTATCATCTATCTACCTACCTACCTATCATCTATCTATCTATCTATCTATCTATCTATCATCTATCTACCTACCTATCTACCAACCTACCTATCATCTATCTATCTATCTATCTATCTATCTATCTATCTATCTATCTATCTATCTATCTATCTATCTATCTATCTATATACCTGCTCAGGTACTCTGTTCTCTACCTGTTCATGTTGACAGAATTATAAAACAAATGGACTCCACTGTAGTGTCTGTGTCTGTGTGTGTGTCTGTGTGTGTGTGTGTGTGTGTCTGTATGTCTGTGTGTGTGTGTGTGTCTGTGTGTCTGTGTGTGTGTGTGTCTGTGCGTGTGTGTGTGTGTCTGTGTGGCTGTGTGTGTGTGTGTCTGTGTGTGTGTGTGTCTGTATGTCTGTGTGTGTGTGTCTGTGTGTGTGTGTGTCTGTGTGTGTGTGTGTGTCTGTGCGTCTGTGTGTGTGTGTGTCTGTGTGTGTGTGTCTCTGTGTCTCTGTGTGTGTGTGTGTGTCTGTGTGTCTGTGTGTGTGTCTGTGTGTGTGTGTCTCTGTGTCTGTGTGTGTGTGTGTGTGTGTGTGTTGTCAGTCTTGTACTATCTTCCTGCTAAACAGCTGATTGACAGACGCAGTGAGCTGCAGCGGTGCCGTCTGTTCACTTCCTCTATTTATAATCAGTTAAAGTGAAAGTGGCAGAAATCATCAGGGAACCTCCTCTGAGCTCTGAGAGACGGGACGAGGACACTCCAGAGAGACAATACGAGGACACGAAACGAGGACACGATACGAGGACACGATACGAGCACACGATACGAGGAAACGATACGAGGACACGCTACGAGGACACGATACGAGCACACGATACGAGGAAACGATACGAGGACACGATACGAGGACACGATACGAGGACACGATACGAGGAAACGATACGAGGAAACGATACGAGGACACGCTACGAGGACACGATACGAGGACACGATACGAGGACACGATACGAGGAAACGATACGAGGACACGCTACGAGGACACGATACGAGGACACGATACGAGGACACGAAACGAGGACACGATACGAGGACACGATACGAGCACACGATACGAGGACACGAAACGAGGACACGATACGAGGACACGATACGAGCACACGATACGAGGACACGATACGAGGACACGCTACGAGGACACGATACGAGGGCACGCTACGAGGGCACGATACGAGGGCACGAAACGAGGGCACGATACGAGGGCACGATACGAGGGCACGATACGAGGGCACGATACGAGGGCACGATACGAGGGCACGAAACGAGGGCACGATACGAGGGCACGAAACGAGGGCACGATACGAGGACACGATACGAGGGCACGATACGAGGGCACGATACGAGGGCACGATACGAGGGCACGAAACGAGGGCACGATACGAGGGCACGAAACGAGGGCACGATACGAGGGCACGATACGAGGACACGATACGAGGACACGATACGAGGACACGAAACGAGGACACGATACGAGGACACGAAACGAGGGCACGATACGAGGACACGATACGAGGGCACGATACGAGGGCACGATACGAGGACACGATACGAGGACACGAAACGAGGGCACGATACGAGGGCACGAAACGAGGGCACGATACGAGGGCACGATACGAGGGCACGACACGAGGACACGACACGAGGACACGAAACGAGGACACGAAACGAGGACACGATACGAGGACACGATACGAAGACACGATACGAGGACACGAAACGAGGACACGATACGAGGACACGAAACGAGGACACGATACGAGGACACGATACGAGGACACGAAACGAGGACACGATACGAGGACACGATACGAGGACACGATACGAGGACACGAAACGAGGACACGATACGAGGACACGATACGAGGACACGATACGAGGACACGATACGAGGACACGATACGAGGACACGATACGAGGACACGATACGAGGACACGAAACGAGGGCACGATACGAGGGCACGATACGAGGGCACGACACGAGGACACGACACGAGGACACGAAACGAGGACACGAAACGAGGACACGATACGAGGACACGATACGAAGACACGATACGAGGACACGAAACGAGGACACGATACGAGGACACGAAACGAGGACACGATACGAGGACACGAAACGAGGACACGATACGAGGACACGATACGAGGACACGATACGAGGACACGAAACGAGGACACGATACGAGGACACGATACGAGGACACGATACGAGGACACGATACGAGGACACGATACGAGGACACGATACGAGGACACGATACGAGGACACGAAACGAGGGCACGATACGAGGGCACGATACGAGGGCACGATACGAGGGCACGAAACGAGGGCACGATACGAGGGCACGATACGAGGACACGACACGAGGGCACGATACGAGGGCACGATACGAGGACACGATACGAGGGCACGATACGAGGGCACGATACGAGGGCACGATACGAGGACACGATACGAGGACACGATACGAGGACACGAAACCAGGACACGAAACCAGGACACGATACGAGGACACGATACGAGGACACGATACGAGGACACGATACGAGGACACGAAACGAGGACACGATACGAGGACACGAAACGAGGACACGATACGAGGACACGATACGAGGACACGATACGAGGACACGATACGAGGACACGATACCAGGGCACGAAACGAGGGCACGATACGAGGGCACGATACGAGGACACGATACGAGGACACGATACGAGGACACGAAACGAGGACACGAAACGAGGACAGACACGATACGAGGACACGATACGAGGACACGATACGAGGACACGATACGAGGACACGAAACGAGGACACGAAACGAGGACACGAAACGAGGACACGAAACGAGGACACGAAACGAGGACACGATACGAGGACAGGATACGAGGACACGATACGAGGACACGATACAAGGACACTCCTCAGAGACAGACGATATGAGGACTGAACAGCATCCTGAGGTCACTTGAAGAGTCTGAGAGCTGATTAAAGACATCGGCTCCATAAACCACGTCGGTCTCTCCACACTGAGGACATCTGTCACGTTAGACGCTCTGAATCAAATCCTGCTTTACCACCATGTTCACAATCACTGTGACTAATAACATCCAGACGACGCCGATGATACGAGACAACAGGATGCAGCAGAGGGAGGACGAAACCTAGAGAAGCAATAAAGAGGCTCATGAAGCTCATCAGTCTGTCTGTCTGTCCGTCTCAGGGCGTCTTCCAAAAAAACCCCAACTGTTCAGTTTAACGTCTTTCATGTTCTGTGCTGAAAATGGAAAAATCCAAACCACAAACATCGTCTGCTTCTGGAAATCTATTTCACTTTCATTTAACTGTCACCGTCCCAGGTCTGATTCCAGCCCATCCCCCGATTCCATCCTACTCGGTCAAATGAAGGAACTGCCCCCGAAAATATCTTTCAAATAAAAAACATACTTGCGCTTCAGTCTTTGGAGGAACCAGAGCAGCGTTCTTTATTCCACTTTTACAGAATCATTTCACCTTCAGAGTATCTCTCTCTGATGATCTGATCGGCTTCGACCCCTTCTGTCCTCATCTGTTGATAATCTACAGATATGTTCTGATATCTTCCTCTACGCTTCGGCCTCTCGTTCACACAAACAGAGTCTTAAGGTCAATAAAACGGATATTTTTGAAAACTAGAATTTTGAATAGCTCTGGTTACTTTGTATCAGTGTGGACGTGTGGAACCATGACGTCATCACATTACAGAAGGTTCAAGAACAACCAGAGAAGTCTTAAGTTTAGTCGACACTGTCACATGTTTATCTCATCTTTATCGGGAGGAAACTCACTTTCAGTCCTCTACAGGAATATTGAACATTTCATATAGAAAGACTGCAAATCAAAATGTTCTTGTGTTTTCATCTCTTTATATTCTAAAGTGACTTTAAGAAGAAACTCAGCTTCATCGTCCGTAAACATGTGACCAAAAATCAAGTCTGTGGAATGAATTAGATGTACTATTGTTTACTATTAGCCAACACTGTCATGGACAATGAGCTCACTGAGCATGCACACAGTCTTCTTCTCTGGTGTTTGACTTATCGTTGACTTTATCGCCACCTGCTGGCCCAGCGAGCGTTTGGACTGGTTTCTACGTTCTAGTGCGGACGGAGATATTTTGTGAACGTAGAGGAAAATATGTGCTCTAGAGAGTTTTCTGTGTACAAGTACACATGGCTTCAGTTTACTTCAGGTCAAGCTTTTTAACACGTCCAAACTAAAGGCTACATTTCATGACAGATATCCAGTCTATGAGTGACTTTAGACTGAAGGACTCTTGGTTTAGGAAAAGTCCTCGTGAACACAAACGGGACCAGAACTAAAGACAACGGACCAAACTTCAGCTGAAAAAGGCATTTAGTCTGAAAGCTTCAAAAAGAAAAAGCAACCTGAACACACTCACACTCTCCCTGGATGGAGCTGTTTCCAGAAATATGAAGAGCAATCCAGATGTTTTGGCTTTCTGTTCTCCACACACACACACACACACACACTGGGTGGAGCTCACCATCATGAGATCATTTGAGCTCCAGACTCCTTCAGAGTGTTTAAAGAGCTCTGAACTCTAAAAAGAGTCTCTGATCGATTCTCTATTGCTCCAATAAAAGATCAATGCACGGACGTGTCAATACATCTCTCCTCTCATCATATCATAACATGTTTCTCCTATAAATAACACGTCAACACAATCATCTGCAACAGCGAATATGTTTTGACAGAAACGACCAGATGATGATACTTTTGACAACATGTTTTGTTTGTTTTCTGGACTTAGAATAAAAACTCTACTCATGGTGACAGCAGCAGGAGGCGTTTGAGCTGGCGGCTATCAGCTAATGGCTACGAGCTACGAGCTACGAGCTACGAGCACGGACAAAGGTGTTTATTCTCTCAACCTGCTGTTTGTGGCTTTATTCACTAGAAGACGTACAAACTAAATGAACTGTGAAGAATCAAAAAGACGAGTGTAACGTCTAAACACCGTAAACTAACCTCCACTATAGAGGGATTATAATATCTATAAACTCATATCTCATATTCATAAACTACTTTATTACCTTCATACAAACCCTGTAAAGAAAGAAGTCCAGTATTAATGTGTTATGAAGACACAAAGGTTGAACATCCTGTAAACTCTTTGATACATATTCACTCTCATGAAGATGTTTAAGACCTCCTGTTTCTAAAGCATCTAAGAACTAATTGTCCTTCTTTGTAAAATGTAAATAATGTGCTCTGATTGCGCCAAGTTACAAAAATTCAGAAGTGCACAACAAAGACCAATTGAGGATAATTCGTGCACGACATACAAGTCGTGACCTGCGTCACCACGGAGACCAAAAACTACTCAAACCATCCTCTGTCCGCTGAGTGATACAAAGAAAACATGGTTTCTTTGTTGTTCCAGGCTAAATATTCTCTTTATGAACTGAAGTATATTGATAATACATTTTTGCATCCAGCCTCTCTAAACTTCGTTCCAGACTGAAATATCTCATCAACTACTGGATGAATGTACATTCATGATCCACAGATGATGAACCCCACTGATTCTTCCTCTAGCGCCACCATGAGGTGGATCTTTGTGGTTTTGAGTCACATGTCTAAACGACATATTGGTTCATGTTCCCTCATGCGTTCAGCTTCACTGATCCTGTCAGAGGATTTTAACAACCTTCTCCTTCAGGGGACATCAAGGAGCCGATGGATGTGAAGGGGTTAACGTTCTGCTGACGCTGCAGAGGAGCTGCAGCTCCAACTAAAGCGGCGCCGAATTAACGGCGACGAGGAGAAAGAAAAACAGATTAGGTCTTCGTCATAATGTTGTTTTTATTGTTGAAGAACAGCTGGAGAGGAAGAGGAGTCACAGCAGGGGGAGGGGGGGGGGGGCTTTACTTTCTTATCACCGCCGACACACTTTTCTCTCTGAATACAGAAACAATAAAGTTTATTCAGCTGCTGCGTCAACACACAAACCACCGAAGATATTCTGGGATGAAGCTTCAGCTCAATGCACACACACACACACACACACTCACACACTCACACACACACTTACACACACACAAACACACACTCATACATATACACACACACAAACACACACACACACACAAACACACACACACACTCATACACGTACACACACACTCACACAAACACAAACACACACTCATACACGTACACACACACTCACACACTCACTCACACACTCACACAAACACAAACACACACTCACAAACACACACTCATACACGTACACATACACGTACACACACACTCACACACTCACTCACACACTCACACAAACACAAACACACACTCACAAACACACACACACTCATACACGTACACACACACTCACACACTCACACACACACTTACACACACACAAACACACACTCATACATATACACACACACAAAAACACACACACACACACTCACACGCACACAAACACACACTCATACATATACACACACACAAAAACACACACACACACACACACTCACACACTCACACACTTACACACACACAAACACACACTCATACATATACACACACACAAACACACACACACACACACACACACACACACACACACACACTCATACACGTACACACACACTCACACACTCACACACTCACACACACACTTACACACACACAAACACACACTCATACATATACACACACACAAACACACACACACACACTCATACACGTACACACACACTCACACACTCACACAAACACAAACACACACTCATACATATACACACACACAAACACACACACACACACACACACATATACACACACACAAACACACACACACACACAAACTCATACACGTACACACACACTCACACACTCACACAAACACAAACACACACTCATACATATACACACACACAAACACACACACACACACTCACACACTCACACAAACACAAACACACACTCATACATATACACACACACAAACACACACTCACAAACACACACTCATACACACACACAAACACACACACACAAACACAGACACTCCTACACACACACACACACACACACACAAACACACACACACACACACTCATACATATTAATGTCCTCATAGATACACAAACACATCAACACGTAGGAAACACAAGGGAGCAGCGGTGGGAAGTAACTAAATACATTTACTCAAGTACTGTACACAAGTTGTATTCTAAAGTACTACACTACTTTAAACTAGGTAAATATTGTACTTTTACGACATTTATCTGAGGGTTTAGTTACTATAACATCAAGGATTTGAATACAACACATATGCAATCTCTAGTTTCAAGTCTTCTTCAATACAGCATGATGTTCATTTAGTACATTATGGTCCATTTAGAGTCAAACAGACCATAAAGCAGGGGATGCTTTAGGGCGGGGCTACACGCTGATTGACAGGTCTCTAACAGAGACGTATACGGCGTCTCTACATCACTCCTCCTCAGTCCAGCTCACTTCCTGTTCACTGGTTGATAAAACCAACAAACATTGGTCCACAAACCAATGGGTTACGTCACGACGAACACGTCCACTTCTTAGATACAGTCTTTTTTTTAACTTCCGGTGGACTAATTTCTTACAAAGTTATTGAATACTTCCTCCACCACCACCTGAAGTGGAAAGAAAAGTGTCCTCACTCTGCAGGTTAAAAACATGGTCCCCACAAAGATAGTAGTACGGGAACACACACACACACCGAGGCTTTCAGCAACGCATCTCTGGTGATTTTTAATGGAAGCACTGTTGCGTAGAAGCGTTTACTCAAAGAGCAGCAACTTCTCATCGGATTCACGACAGCAATTAAAGAGCGAGGGGGGGGGGGGGGGGGGGGGGGTAAAGCCTTCAGCTCATAGAAACCTGCTTTGCTTCCTCCTACATGCAGACACACTCTATTGTCACATTGTGGATGTGATGTATCTGGATGTTTGTGCAGAGATTTGATTGTGACTCGATCAAAGAGGAAGAGGAGGAGGAAGAGCATTGGTTTACCATAAGAAAGGCAAAGCTTTGAGATGAGCTTACCGTCTGAATAACAAGCTGATATTCATGAGCGTCTGAGTCAAAGCATCCGCTCATCTCTGTGTTTGACATGAACAGACACGTGTTCACTGTCAACGCTTTTAGGATTCATGAGTCGGGACTAAAGAGGAGAACGATGCAGAGAAAAAGAAAAGTAATCAGAAACTACTTTGATGTTTTATTTGTGTCTAATACTTTTAGCATTAACTCATGAATGTCGTCCACAAGAGACTTTTGTCCAGAGGCGAGACACTTGTCAGAGGATGTTCTTCTGCATGACATCGTCCTCCATAAAGTATTCAACACGCTGGAGGACAAAGCTGAAGACCAGAGACCAGAGGCCAGAGACAAGATACCAAGAGACCAGAGACAAGAGACCAAGAGACCAAGAGACAAGAGACAAAAGACATGAGACAAAAGACAAGAGACCAAGAGACAAGATACCAGAGACAAGAGACCAAGAGACCAAGAGACAAGATACAAGAGACAAAAGGCATGAGACAAAATACAAGAGACCAAGAGACAAGATACCAAGAGACAAGATACCAGAGACAAGAGACAAGATACAAGAGACAAAAGGCATGAGACAAGAGACCAAGAGACCAAGAGACAAGATACCAAGAGACCAGAGACCAGAGACCAAGAGACCAAGAGACAAGAGACAAGAGACCAAGAGACCAAGAGACAAGAGACAAGATACCAAGAGACCAGAGACCAGAGACCAAGATACCAAGAGACCAGAGACAAGAGACCAAGAGACCAAGAGACAAGAGACAAGATACCAAGAGACCAGAGACAAAAGACAAAAGACCAAGAGACAAGAGACAAGACAAAATACAAGAGACCAAGATACCAAGAGACAAGAGACAAAAGACCAGAGACAAAAGACAAGAGACCAAGAGACAAGATACCAGAGACAAAAGACAAGAGACCAAGAGACAAGAGACAAGAGACAAGAGACAAAATACAAGAGACAAAAGACAAGAGACCAAGATACAAGAGACAAAAGACAAGAGACCAAGAGACAAGATACCAGAGACCAGAGACAAAAGACAAGAGACAAGATACCAAGAGACCAGAGACAAGATACCAAGAGACTAGAGACAAGAGACCAAGAGACAAGAGACAAGAGACAAAAGACCAGAGACAAAAGACAAGAGACAAGATACCAAGAGACCAGAGACAAGATACCAAGAGACTAGAGACAAGAGACCAAGAGACAAGAGACAAAAGACCAAGAGACAAGAGACCAAGAGACAAGATACCAAGAGACCAGAGACAAAAGACCAGAGACCAAGAGACAAAAGACCAAGAGACCAAGAGACAAAAGACCAGAGACAAAAGACCAAGAGACCAAGAGACAAAGGACCAGAGACAAAAGACAAGAGACAAAAGACCAGAGACAAAAGACAAGAGACCAAGAGACAAAAGACCAGAGACAAAAGACAAGAGACCAGGGACAAAAGACAAGAGACAAAATACCAGAGACAAAAGACAAGAGACAAGAGACAAGACACAAGAGACCAGGGACAAAAGACCAAGAGACAAAAGACCAGAGACAAAAGACAAGAGACCAAGAGACCAGGGACAAAAGACCAGGAGACCAGGGACCAGAGACTAGGAGACCAGAGACCAGAGACTAGCGGGAGGACAAATGAAGGTTGAACCACACGGTTTAAATTATTCAGCAGACAAGAAGAAGAAGAAACGTCTTCCTGTTCAAACATCCTTTATAGAACTGATCTGTTCAGGTTAAATATATTTATTTATTTGAGATTACATTTGGAGACATTTTCACAGTAATAGAAGATTTAATTCATGTTCAGAGGATCCTATGAGTACTTGCTCTGCTCTATGAGTACTTGTTCTGCTCTATGAGTAATTATACTGCTCTATGAGTACTTGTACTGCTCTATGAGTACTTGTTCTGCTCTATGAGTAATTATACTGCTCTATGAGTACTTGTTCTGCTCTATGAGTACTTGTACTGCTCTATGAGTACTTGTTCTGCTCTACGAGTACTTGTACTGCTCTATGAGTACTTGTTCTGCTCTATGAGTACTTGTACTGCTCTATGAGTACTTGTTCTGCTCTATGAGTACTTGTTCTGCTCTACGAGTACTTGTTCTGCTCTATGAGTACTTGTACTGCTCTATGAGTACTTGTTCTGCTCTATGAGTACTTGTTCTGCTCTATGAGTACTTGTTCTGCTCTATGAGTACTTGTTCTGCTCTATGAGTACTTGTTCTGCTCTATGAGTACTTGTTCTGCTCTATGAGTACTTGTTCTGCTCTGAGTACTTGCTCTGCTCTATGAGTACTTGTTATGCTCTATGAGTACTTGTTCTGCTCTATGAGTACTTGTACTGCTCTATGGCTAATTATACTTCACAGAGATGAAAATACTATTGTACGTTTACTTCAAAACATGTACTTTTACTGGATGGAGCTGACAATACTACTGTGCATAATGCAGGTTTTTGTACTTGTAGTACAGTATTTCTACAGTGTTGTATTAATACTTCTGCCTCTCTTTGTGTCACTCACACACACACACTCACAGACTTTCCATCTTAATAGGCCTGCAGTTGAATGAGAAAGCTGCTCGGCATCGACCTGTTTCTGCTCAGACTTTATGGGGGGGGGGTCACATTTTCCCTGAGCTGGATGGCAGCAGCATGCAGCAGCAGCAGCAGCATGCAGCAGCATGCAGCAGCAGCATGCAGCAGCATGCAGCAGCAGCAGCAGCATGCAGCATGCAGCATGCAGCAGCAGCAGCAGCAGCAGCATGCAGCAGCAGCAGCAGCAGCAGCAGCAGCAGCAGCATCACCGACCACAGGACGAGACTCAGAGACGAAGGATGGAGGTCAATGTTTGAGTCTTGCAGCTGAAGTGACCCACAGCCATCGAGCCTGTCACTGCACCACATGTGTATAATATACAAATGTGTTTTTATAATTCAGAAAATTAGACAAGCAGTCAGTGCCTCCACACCAACCACAGGACATGTGCTGTCCCCTTCTCTGAATAACATCCATTCAAACATCATGACACACTTGCATTCAGTCGACCGTAGAAGCCTGGAAGACATTCTCCAACATGTGAAGTCATCCTGCTGCTGCTCGCACATTCTACCAACACACTTTCTGTGACATATTCCAAACTGCATGACCACTGATCTCTTACACATTGTGAACACATCTCAGGTGTCTTCCCACAAGCCCTAAAACCTGCAGTTGTTAAACCGCTCCTAAAGAAGGCTAGCTTAGACTCAACCGTTATGGAACAATATCAAACCTCCCATCGCTAAGTACAACTATCGAAAAAGTGTTTTAGGATACTAATGTGTTTTTATATTCAACGAATGTGTTTTTATATTAAACGAATGTGTTTTTATATTAAACTAATGTGTTTTTATATTAAACGAATGTGTTTTTATGTTAAACTAATGTGTTTTTATATTAAACTAATGTGTTTTTATATTAAACTAATGTTTTTATATTAAACTAATGTGTTTTTATGTTAAACTAATGTGTTTTTATATTAAACTAATGTGTTTTTATGTTAAACTAATGTGTTTTTATATTAAACTAATGTGTTTTTATGTTAAACTAATGTGTTTTTATATTAAACTAATGTGTTTTTATATTAAACGAATGTGTTTTTATGTTAAACTAATGTGGTTTTATATTAAACTAATGTGTTTTTATATTAAACTAATGTGTTTTTATATATTATTGAAATGTGTTTTTCCGCTAACGGTTGCAGGCTAGATAGCTAATTAGCTATTAGCCATTAGCTGCTAGCTTAGCATAGCTAGCAGCTAATGGCAGTTGTGATTTCAGCAAAAGTGAACAAATTACTGTGAGTTTTGGAGGTAAATTACATGAGATAAACTCAAGTTACATTACAGTCATCTAGCAGACGCTTTCATCCACAGCGACTGACAGTAAGTGTTCAACATATTGAAGAGAACTCGTCACCAGAAGTCATAAGTGCATCTCCTCCTTTAAACGAGCATCCAAGAGCATCAACCAGAGCAGAAGAACAGAAACAAACTATTCAACACAATATTAAATCTTCTGTTTTCACCATAGAGAAGTAAAAGCATCAGATTATCTTCCTCTTCCTGTTTGCTACGCGATGTCTCTCGTCCAATCGGATCTCCTCTCCTCTAATGTCGCCTAATCCTAACTTCCCTCCGTCCCGCCACAATAAAAGTCTCTCTGCTGTCCTCAACTCTCCTCCAATTGTGTTTTTCCTCCCTCTCCTTCTGTTTTTGGGCTCCTCTCTCCTTCGTCTCCCTCCTCTCCCTCCTCCCTCCTCACGCTGATGAAGTGACCAGCGAGTCTCTGCCGGTAATCACTACGGTAACTCACGGCAACATGCCATCGATCACCGCCTCCTCCACTGCAGGAAGGTGATTCATATAGATGTAAAGGACGGGGGGGGCTGTCTACATGGAGGAGGAGAGGAGAGGAGGCGGAGAGGAGGAGGAGAGGAGGAGAGAGAGGAGGAGGAGAGGAGGAGGAGAGAGAAGAGGAGAGAGAGGAGGAGAGAGAGGAGGAGAGAGGGGAGAGGGGAGAGGGGAGAGGAGGAGAGGAGGAGGAGAGAGAGGAGAGAGGGGAGAGAGGAGAGAGGGAGAGGAGGAGAGAGGGAGGAGGAGAGAGAGGAGGAGAGAGGGGATAGGAGAGAGAGGAGGAAAGTGATTCATATAGATGTAAAGGACGGGGGGGGCTGTCTACATGGAGGAGAGGAGGAGCAGAGGAGAGAAAACAGGAGCACAACAGGAAGAGAAGGAAAGAGGGATCACAGGAAAGGAGGAGAAGAGGAAGAGGAGGAAGAAGGAGGAGGAGGCTGAGTGTGTGGTGATGAAGGAGCTGTTAATCCTCCTAAACCAGAGAGCTTCGTAAAAACAGAGTCTGGTCTCCTCAGGACTCACAGTATATATATACATATATATATATATATATATATGTATATGTATATGTATATATATATATATATGATGACGTGAAAGATGACAGGAAGTTGTCACGTATTAGCATGTATTGGCTTTGTTGCTAGATGTTTGTATCTCCTGTAGGGAGACAGCTGGTTAGCTTCATGCTACTGAATGATAGCATCCTGTAGCATCTGAAACACTTCAACATTCTCACCATCACTTACAGAGCACTTCACGGTCAGGCTGCTACTTATGTAGCTGATCTACTTCGCCCCTATTCACCCGCCCGCACTCTCAGGTCAAACGCTCTAGGTCTGCTGTCAGTCCCACGCACACGATGTAAGAGCCGTGGTGACCGAGCCTTTGAGGCAGTGGCCCCGAGGCTCTGGAATGCTCTGCCTGCAACTCTACGCCTCGCAGATACTGTGGAAACTTTTAAGAACCAGCTCAAAACCCACCTGTTTAGGCTGGCGTTTGAGTAAAAACCCATGTCCTAGACCTGCTCTTAAAATATGTTTTACATTTTTATTTTATTTTTTATTATTTTTTATTTTATTTTTTGTTTTTCTCTGTGTATGTAATTTATTGACCCTAGGGTCACATTGTGTTTTTTATGCTTTTAAATGTCTGCTCTGTTAAGCACTTTGTGATGTTATGTCTGTGAAAAGCGCGAGATAAATAAAATTCATTCATTCATCTTGTGTTGTGTGATTTAAATCAAAGTCAATGAAAAGATGCAAATAAAAACCAAACAAAGTACAACATGTCACCAGGAGCTCTACGACCAGACCAGACCAGGCCAGACCAGACCAGACCAGGCCAGACCAGGCCAGACCAGACCAGACCAGGGCAGACCAGACCAGGCCAGACCAGACCAGGCCAGACCAGGCCAGACCAGACCAGACCAGGCCAGACCAGGCCAGACCAGACCAGACCAGGGCAGACCAGGCCAGACCAGACCAGGGCAGACCAGGCCAGACCAGACCAGACCACGCCAGACCAGACCAGACCAGGCCAGACCAGACCAGGGCAGACCAGGGCAGACCAGACCAGACCAGACCAGACCAGGCCAGACCAGACCAGGGCAGACCAGGGCAGACCAGACCAGGCCAGGCCAGACCAGGGCAGACCAGACCAGGGCAGGCTAGACCAGACCAGACCAGACCAGGCCAGACCAGACCAGACCAGACCAGGCCAGACCAGACCAGACCAGGCCAGACCAGACCAGGCCAGGCCAGACCAGGGCAGACCAGACCAGACCAGGGCAGACCAGACCAGGGCAGACCAGACCAGGGCAGACCAGACCAGACCAGACCAGGGCAGACCAGACCAGGGCAGACCAGACCAGACCAGACCAGGGCAGACCAGACCAGGCCAGACCAGGCAGACCAGACCAGGCCAGACCAGACCAGGGCAGACCAGACCAGACCAGGGCAGACCAGACCAGGGCAGACCAGACCAGACCAGGGCAGACCAGACCAGACCAGACCAGGACCAGACCAGACCAGACCAGGGCAGACCAGACCAGACCAGGCCAGACCAGACCAGACCAGGCCAGGCCAGACCAGACCAGACCAGGCCAGACCAGACCAGGGCAGACCAGACCAGGGCAGACCAGACCAGACCAGACCAGGGCAGACCAGACCAGACCAGGGCAGACCAGACCAGACCAGGCCAGACCAGACCAGACCAGACCAGGCCAGACCAGGCCAGACCAGGGCAGACCAGACCAGACCAGACCAGGCCAGACCAGACCAGACCAGGCCAGACCAGACCAGGCCAGACCAGGCCAGACCAGGCCAGACCAGACCAGGGCAGACCAGACCAGGCCAGACCAGGGCAGACCAGACCAGACCAGGGCAGACCAGGGCAGACCAGACCAGGGCAGACCAGGGCAGACCAGACCAGACCAGGCCAGACCAGACCAGGCCAGACCAGGCCAGACCAGGGCAGACCAGACCAGACCAGGGCAGACCAGACCAGGGCAGACCAGACCAGACCAGGGCAGACCAGACCAGGGCAGACCAGGCCAGGCCAGACCAGACCAGGCCAGACCAGGCCAGACCAGACCAGGGCAGACCAGACCAGACCAGGGCAGACCAGACCAGACCAGACCAGACCAGACCAGGCCAGACCAGACCAGACCAGACCAGACCAGGCCAGACCAGGCCAGACCAGACCAGGGCAGACCAGACCAGACCAGGGCAGACCAGACCAGGGCAGGCCAGACCAGACCAGACCAGGCCAGACCAGACCAGGGCAGACCAGACCAGGGCAGGCCAGACCAGACCAGACCAGGCCAGACCAGACCAGGCCAGACCAGACCAGACCAGACCAGGCCAGACCAGGCCAGACCAGACCAGGCCAGACCAGGGCAGACCAGGGCAGACCAGGCCAGACCAGACCAGACCAGGCCAGACCAGGCCAGACCAGACCAGACCAGGGCAGACCAGACCAGACCAGACCAGACTGTTTACAAATATCAGTGTTGTTGTTGTTACACATGTGTGTGTGTCTGCGTATGAAAGCAGTTAAATGTTGTTCTGAGGACACAGAGCAGCTCATCTGTAAAGTGAAGACAAAGTGATGAAGATGAAGATGAAGACCTCGTTTGTTAGGATCCCTGAGACGACACCTGAACAGCAGGTGAGCGGTTAACCTTCTGTGTTTTACTTCCTTGTTTCCTCGACTCCACCGCAACTCGTCTGTTATGCAAATGAGTGAAGAAACGTCTCCGAGCTTCAGTCTGATTCATCTTCATCTTCATCACCTCATGAGGTCGTTTTCATTTTAAGACTCTGGAGAATATTCATTTTTATCAACCAAGCAGAGAAGAAATATTTTCCTTCATAACAATGTGGAGATATAATCATAAATATATGAAATACACACAAATATATATATATGTACATACATATATACATAAATATATACACACATATATATAAATAACTCAGGTATGAACCATCGTCTACTTGCTTGGTTTTTGTTTAACATCAAGAAGAATTCGTTGACTCAAACATTTTTTTCATATTCTGACGCGTATTGACATTAGAAGTATCTTCATCTTGTGATCTAAAGATCAACGTATGATGTACAGACGTCATCATCATCACACGAGGTTCAGAGGACTGTACTCATGAGCAGCTTCCGCCTCAGAGCCTTCCAGCAAGCACACCACAGCAGCTTCCACGTGTGGAGGAACCACGATCACCAGGCTGTTTACGTTGGCACAAGCTTTTCAAAATAAAGCCAGGGGTCTCTATTCATCTCCACAATAAAGCTTTTGTCTGCAGAAACAAAACACGGCTCTAATTGTGTGTTTCCTCTTCATGGCCCTGAGCTCTGCGTTGTGCTGCTGTTGATCAATCAATGGAGGCGTGAGGGAGGGGGGGGGGGTGTACCCACATTCACCTATTGGCACCAGCCGTGTTCCACCAGGCCCTCGAATAAATCACTGCTAATGACACCGAGAGGGAAATACGAGGAGTGGGGGAGGGGAGGAAGCTCTCTGGCTCAATATTCAGCTCAAAGCCACTCAGGATGTTCAGCTTATGAGTCTTCTGTCTTTCATCAAATCCTAAACCCTCACTGAGATATTAACGTTTTAAATGTCTTGTTTTGTCAAAACCCCAAAACATTCAGAGCAGAAGATCCTCAGGTTTGAGAAGCTGGAGGAAGTAGATGTGTCCCGTGCTGGTTCCCATCAACGGGAGGGCTGAACTGTCCTCCATCGGCCTCAACGCAACTCGGTTGCTCAGAGTTGCATGTTGGGCAATTTACGTGATTAGCACAATGAGCTTGTTATCAGGTCAAATAAAGAAGAGCATTTAAAAAGCGTCACAGAATTGGCAGTGAGTTTATCTGAATGGGAATAACTCAGAGTGCAGATAAAGACATTCATAGAACATTCAGCTCTCCAGAAACATGACCAACATGTAGCCGACCAATCAGAGTACAGCAACTAAATGGCCTTCATCCTCCTCATCATCTGTCTCCTCGTTCCCTTCATCCTCATCATCATCTGTCTCCTCGTTCCCTTCATCCTCATCATCTGTCTCCTCGTTCCCTTCATCCTCATCATGTCTCCTCGTTCCCTTCATCCTCATCATGTCTCCTCGCTCCCTTCATCCGTCTCATCGTTCCCTTCATCCTCATCATCTGTCTCCTCGTTCCCTTCATCCTCCTCATCATCTGTCTCCTCGTTCCCTTCATCCTCCTCATCATCTGTCTCCTCGTTCCCTTCATCCTCCTCATCATCTGTCTCCTCGTTCCCTTCATCCTCCTCATCATCTGTCTCCTCGTTCCCTTCATCCTCCTCATCATCTGTCTCCTCGTTCCCTTCATCCTCCTCATCATCTGTCTCCTCGTTCCCTTCATCTTCCTCATCATCTGTCTCCTCGTTCCCTTCATCCTCCTCATCATCTGTCTCCTCGTTCCCTTCCCCTCCTTCAGTGCAGCTGAAGGCAGCTCCAGCTTCTTTGGCTGCAGGCCTTCACTGCAACAATAACTGGACCCATGTAGTCTGGGTCCTGGTCTCCTTTAGGAACACGACACCTGAAGTTAGTGCCTCTGCCGGTGGATCCCTCTGAGCCTGGCTGTGGAACAAAGGTGAAACAGAACCAGAAGACATCCCGTCTGTCCCTTTAAACCAGGAGCTGGATGTTTTGATCTGTGCTAATTAAAACGACCTGTTCACCGTGAACGTGAGAACTCTGGTTCCTGTTCTGCAGCAGAGACCAGCGGTCCGGTTACAGCAGGAAATAACTCCCATCAGGACTTTTCCTCCAGCAGAACGAGGACGGACAGACGGAGAGATTGGATGTGATGGTTGAGGAGAGGCTGGTTTGCTCTGTAAGTGGTAATCCAAACGGCCTGCTGCTCCACAGCTACGCTGACGGGCTGGTCTGGATTATACTGGGACTTTGGCTCAAACCACAACTAGAGGTCGAGACAGTCAGCGTTACATTAAAGGTGCATTCTGCTGTAGCTTTAACATACAGACATGAGAGGGTTCAGTCTGAACATCTGTGAGAACCAATAGTCATTCTTCACTTCACGAGTCATTCAAGAGAACCTAACACGTTCACCAATGTTCTCCCATTTTGATCTTCTCTTAGGTACATACACAATTCACAAGTTATTTTAAACAATGTTCATGTTGAACAATGTCTTCTTTATTACAACTGTTTGTATGATTTCTTACGAAAAGTTACACCTCATTGTTTTGTGTTTTCCTACAAAAGTCCAACAACTCGTTATATAAACAGTCTTTTCAAAATAAACTTCAGTCTTCACAGGGAACTACTTAGTTAGGTTGAGACAACTAAACTACTTAGTTATGATTAGACAACAAAACTACGTAGTTAGGTTGAGACAACTAAACTACGTAGTTAGGTTGAGACAACTAACTACTTAGTTATGATTAGACAACTAAACTACTTAGTTAGGTTGAGACAACTAACTACTTAGTTATGATTAGACAACTAAACTACTAAGTTAGGTTGAGACAACTAAACTACTTAGTTATGATTAGACAACTAAACTACTTAGTTATGATTAGACAACTAAACTACTTAGTTATGATTAGACAACTAAACTACTTAGTTATGATTAGACAACTAAACTACTAAGTTAGGTTGAGACAACTAAACTACTTAGTTATGATTAGACAACAAAACTACGTAGTTAGGTTGAGACAACTAAACTACTTAGTTAGGTTGAGACAACTAAACTACGTAGTTAGGTTGAGACAACTAACTACTTAGTTATGATTAGACAACTAAACTACTAAGTTAGGTTGAGACAACTAAACGACTTAGTTATGATTAGACAACTAAACTAATTGGTTAGGTTGAGACAACTAACTACTTAGTTATGATTAGACAACTAAACTACTTAGTTAGGTTGAGACAACTAACTACTTAGTTATGATTAGACAACTAAACTACTAAGTTAGGTTGAGACAACTAACTACTTAGTTATGATTCGACAACTAAACTACTTAGTTAGGTTGAGACAACTAAACTACTTGGTTACGATTAGACAACTAAACTACTTAGTTAGGTTTAGACAACAAAACTACGTAGTTAGGTTGCGACAACTAAACTACGTAGTTAGGTTGAGACAACTAAACTACTTAGTTAGGTTGAGACAACTAAACTACTTAGTTATGATTAGACAACAAAACTACATAGTTAGGTTGAGACAACTAAACTACTTATTTATGATTAGACAACTAAACTACTAAGTTAGGTTGAGCCAACTAACTACTTAGTTATGATTAGACAACTAAACTACTTAGTTATGATTAGACAACTAAACTACTTAGTTAGGTTGAGACAACTAAACTACTTAGTTAGGTTGAGACAACTAAACTACTTAGTTAGGTTGAGACAACTAAACTACTTAGTTAGGTTGAGACAACTAAACTACTTAGTTATGATTAGACAACTAAACTACATAGTTAGGTTGAGACAACTAACTACTTAGTTATGATTAGACAACTAAACTACTTAGTTAGGTTGAGACAACTAAACGACTCAGTTAGGTTGAGACAACTAACTACTTAGTTATGATTAGACAACTAAACTACGAAGTTAGGTTGAGACAACTTACAAAATAATTTCATGGGATAACTATGAATTGCATTATTTTTCATAGCTACGAACGCTGGATGAGACCAGCCTGCTTCCGGACATAAGGCTCTGAATGTGTAGCTTCATAAGGTATTATTTGGGCGTTAATCATGGTAATCTTTCATTCTCATGAACTCACGCTCATTTACATATCTGATGCGAGGAGCCTTTGATGAATCTGATGTGGCGCACAAAAAAGAGAAAGTAAAGATTACAATAAGAATGTTCTAATAAGAGGGTTAATGATTGTTGACTATATATTATATAGTGGTGGGTTAGGGTTAGGGTTATATATTATATAGTCAACAATCTTCTGTTTACATCGTCACGGTGACGTGAGTCACTTCCTGCTCTGACTGGGTTATAAACGTGTTCTCTGCTGAACGCAGCGTCAACTCCAATCACGTCCCATCACGGCTCGTTTGTCCTCGCGGTCATAAATCACACGGGAAATATTCTCATGTCCCACTCAAATTGAATCCTGGAATAAGCCATCACGCAATTTATTACTCTCCATGACACACAGCTGATTATAACTGAGAGCTCCGATGGAAACATTCCTGAATGAGAACAAAGGGATTTAACACACCCACACACACACGCACACACACACGTCCATGGAGACTCCCTCCAATAAAGAGGATTATAGATTTTGCTCTGTGCACCCGAGTGTTTCCAATGAAATCACAGCCTGCTCCTGCACTAGTCATTACAATTTAAACCATCCCCCTTTTAGCTGAATATCAC
>JAFEUB010001257.1:400000-415000 GCA_024529925.1 Ophthalmolycus amberensis
TACACCTACTGAGGATTTAAAGTACTACGATGAAGTATTCATACAGCTACTGAGGATTTAAAGTACTACTATGAAGTATTCATACAGCTACTGAGGATTTAAAGTACTACGATGAAGTATTCATACAGCTACTGAGGATTTAAAGTACTACTATGAAGTATTCATACACCTACTGAGGATTTAAAGTACTACTATGAAGTATTTATACACCTACTGAGGATTTAAAATACTACTATGAAGTATTCATACAGCTACTGAGGATTTAAAGTACTACTATTAAGTATTTATACACCTACTGAGGATTTAAAGTACTACTATGAAGTATTTATACACCTACTGAGGATTTAAAGTACTACTATGAAGTATTTATACACCTACTGAGGATTTAAAGTACTACTATGAAGTATTTATACAGCTACTGAGGATTTAAAGTACGACTATGAAGTATTCATACAGCTACTGAGGATTTAAAGTACTACTATGAAGTATTAATACACCTACTGAGGATTTAAAGTACTACTATGAAGTATTCATACAGCTACTGAGGATTTAAAGTACTACTATGAAGTATTTATACACCTACTGAGGATTTAAAATACTACTATGAAGTATTCATACACCTGAGGATTTAAAGTACTACTATGAAGTATTCATACAGCTACTGAGGATTTAAAGTACTACTATGAAGTATTCATACAGCTACTGAGGATTTAAAGTAATACTATGAAGTATTTATACACCTACTGAAGATTTAAAGTACTACTATGAAGTATTCATACACCTGAGGATTTAAAGTACTACTATGAAGTATTCATACAGCTACTGAGGATTTAAAGTACTACTATGAAGTATTCATACAGCTACTGAGGATTTAAAGTAATACTATGAAGTATTTATACACCTACTGAAGATTTAAAGTACTACTATGAAGTATTTATACACCTACTGAGGATTTAAAGTACTACTATGAAGTATTCATACACCTACTGAGGATTTAAAATACTACTATGAAGTATTCATACAGCTACTGAGGATTTAAAGTACTACTATGAAGTATTCATACACCTACTGAGGATTTAAAGTACTACTATGAAGTATTCATACAGCTACTGAGGATTTAAAGTACTACTATGAAGTATTTATACACCTACTGAGGATTTAAAGTACTACTATGAAGTATTCATACACCTGAGGATTTAAAGTACTACTATGAAGTATTCATACACCTACTGAGGATTTAAAGTACTACTATGACGTATTCATACACCTACTAAAGATTTAAAGTACTACTATGAAGTATTCATACAGCTACTGAGGATTTAAAGTACTACTATGAAGTATTCATACACCTACTGAAGATTTAAAGTACTATTATGAAGTATTCATACAGCTACTGAGGATTTAAAATACTACTATGAAGTATTCATACAGCTACTGAGGATTTAAAGTACTACTATGAAGTATTTATACACCTACTGAGGATTTAAAGTACTATTATGAAGTATTCATACAGCTACTGAGGATTTAAAATACTACTATGAAGTATTCATACAGCTACTGAGGATTTAAAGTACTACTATGAAGTATTTATACACCTACTGAGGATTTAAAGTACTACTATGAAGTATTCATACAGCTACTGAGGATTTAAAGTACTACTATGAAGTATTTATACACCTACTGAGGATTTAAAGTACTACTATGAAGTATTTATACACCTACTGAGGATTTAAAGTACTATTATGAAGTATTTATACACCTACTGAGGATTTAAAGTACTACTATGAAGTATTTATACACCTACTGAGGATTTAAAATACTACTATGAAGTATTTATACACCTACTGAGGATTTAAAGTACTACTATGAAGTATTCATACAGCTACTGAGGATTTAAAGTACTACTATGAAGTATTCATACACCTACTGAGGATTTAAAATACTACTATGAAGTATTCATACAGCTACTGAGGATTTAAAGTACTACTATGAAGTATTCATACACCTACTGAGGATTTAAAGTACTACTATGAAGTATTTATACACCTACTGAGGATTTAAAATACTACTATGAAGTATTCATACAGCTACTGAGGATTTAAAGTACTACTATTAAGTATTTATACACCTACTGAGGATTTAAAATACTACTATGACGTATTCATACAGCTACTGAGGATTTAAAGTACAACTATGAAGTATTCATACAGCTACTGAGGATTTAAAGTACTACTATGAAGTATTTATACACCTACTGAGGATTTCAAGTACTACTATGAAGTATTCATACAGCTACTGAGGATTTAAAGTACTACTATGAAGTATTTATACACCTACTGAGGATTTAAAGTACTACTATGAAGTATTTATACACCTACTGAGGATTTAAAGTACTATTATGAAGTATTTATACACCTACTGAGGATTTAAAGTACTACTATGAAGTATTTATACACCTACTGAGGATTTAAAGTACTACTATGAAGTATTTATACACCTACTGAGGATTTAAAATACTACTATGAAGTATTTATACACCTACTGAGGATTTAAAGTACTACTATGAAGTATTCATACAGCTACTGAGGATTTAAAGTACTACTATGAAGTATTCATACACCTACTGAGGATTTAAAATACTACTATGAAGTATTCATACAGCTACTGAGGATTTAAAGTACTACTATGAAGTATTCATACACCTACTGAGGATTTAAAGTACTACTATGAAGTATTTATACACCTACTGAGGATTTAAAATACTACTATGAAGTATTCATACAGCTACTGAGGATTTAAAGTACTACTATTAAGTATTTATACACCTACTGAGGATTTAAAATACTACTATGACGTATTCATACAGCTACTGAGGATTTAAAGTACAACTATGAAGTATTCATACAGCTACTGAGGATTTAAAGTACTACTATGAAGTATTTATACACCTACTGAGGATTTCAAGTACTACTATGAAGTATTCATACAGCTACTGAGGATTTAAAGTACTACTATGAAGTATTTATACACCTACTGAGGATTTAAAGTACTACTATGAAGTATTTATACACCTACTGAGGATTTAAAGTACTATTATGAAGTATTTATACACCTACTGAGGATTTAAAGTACTACTATGAAGTATTTATACACCTACTGAGGATTTAAAATACTACTATGAAGTATTTATACACCTACTGAGGATTTAAAGTACTACTATGAAGTATTCATACAGCTACTGAGGATTTAAAGTACTACTATGAAGTATTCATACACCTACTGAGGATTTAAAATACTACTATGAAGTATTCATACAGCTACTGAGGATTTAAAGTACTACTATGAAGTATTCATACACCTACTGAGGATTTAAAGTACTACTATGAAGTATTTATACACCTACTGAGGATTTAAAATACTACTATGAAGTATTCATACAGCTACTGAGGATTTAAAGTACTACTATTAAGTATTTATACACCTACTGAGGATTTAAAATACTACTATGACGTATTCATACAGCTACTGAGGATTTAAAGTACAACTATGAAGTATTCATACAGCTACTGAGGATTTAAAGTACTACTATGAAGTATTTATACACCTACTGAGGATTTAAAGTACTACTATGAAGTATTCATACAGCTACTGAGGATTTAAAGTACTACTATGAAGTATTTATACACCTACTGAGGATTTAAAGTACTACTATGAAGTATTCATACAGCTACTGAGGATTTAAAGTACTACTATGAAGTATTTATACACCTACTGAGGATTTAAAGTACTACTATGACGTATTCATACAGCTACTGAGGATTTAAAGTACTACTATGACGTATTCATACAGCTACTGAGGATTTAAAGTACTACTATGAAGTATTTATACACCTACTGAGGATTTAAAGTACTACTATGACGTATTCATACAGCTACTGAGGATTTAAAGTACTACTATGACGTATTCATACAGCTACTGAGGATTTAAAGTACTACTATGAAGTATTCATACAGCTACTGAGGATTTAAAGTACTGCTATGAAGTATTTATACACCTACTGAGGATTTAAAGTACTACTATGACGTATTCATACAGCTACTGAGGATTTAAAGTACAACTATGAAGTATTCATACAGCTACTGAGGATTTAAAGTACAACTATGAAGTATTCATACAGCTACTGAGGATTTAAAGTACTACTATGAAGTATTTATACACCTACTGAGGATTTAAAGTACTACTATGAAGTATTCATACAGCTACTGAGGATTTAAAGTACTACTATGAAGTATTTATACAGCTACTGAGGATTTAAAGTACTACTATGAAGTATTTATACACCTACTGAGGATTTAAAGTACTACTATGAAGTATTCATACAGCTACTGAGGATTTAAAGTACTACTATGAAGTATTTATACACCTACTGAGGATTTAAAGTACTACTATGACGTATTCATACAGCTACTGAGGATTTAAAGTACTACTATGACGTATTCATAGAGCTACTGAGGATTTAAAGTACTACTATGAAGTATTTATACACCTACTGAGGATTTAAAGTACTACTATGACGTATTCATACAGCTACTGAGGATTTAAAGTACTACTATGACGTATTCATACAGCTACTGAGGATTTAAAGTACTACTATGAAGTATTTATACACCTACTGAGGATTTAAAGTACTACTATGACGTATTCATACAGCTACTGAGGATTTAAAGTACTACTATGACGTATTCATACAGCTACTGAGGATTTAAAGTACTACTATGAAGTATTCATACAGCTACTGAGGATTTAAAGTACTGCTATGAAGTATTCATACAGCTACTGAGGATTTAAAGTACTACTATGAAGTATTCATACAGCTACTGAGGATTTAAAGTACTACTATGAAGTATTCATACAGCTACTGAGGATTTAAAGTACTACTATGAAGTATTCATACAGCTACTGAGGATTTAAAGTACTACTATGTAGTATTCATACAGCTACTGAGGATTTAAAGTACTACTATGTAGTATTCATACAGCTACTGAGGATTTAAAGTACTACTATGAAGTATTCATACAGCTACTGAGTATTTAAAGTACTACTATGAAGTATTCATACAGCTACTGAGTATTTAAAGTACTACTATGAAGTATTCATACAGCTACTGAGGATTTAAAGTACTACTATGAAGTATTCATACAGCTACTGAGGATTTAAAGTACTACTATGAAGTATTCATACAGCTACTGAGGATTTAAAGTACTACTATGAAGTATTCATACAGCTACTGAGGATTTAAAGTACTACTATGAAGTATTCATACAGCTACTGAGGATTTAAAGTACTACTATGTAGTATTCATACAGCTACTGAGGATTTAAAGTACTACTATGAAGTATTCATACACCTACTGAGGATTTAAAGTACTACTATGAAGTATTCATACAGCTACTGAGGATTTAAAGTACTACTATGAAGTATTTATACACCTACTGAGGATTTAAAGTACTACTATGAAGTATTCATACAGCTACTGAGGATTTAAAGTACTACTATGAAGTATTCATACAGCTACTGAGGATTTAAAGTACTACTATGAAGTATTCATACAGCTACTGAGGATTTAAAGTACTACTATGTAGTATTCATACAGCTACTGAGGATTTAAAGTACTACTATGAAGTATTCATACAGCTACTGAGGATTTAAAGTACTACTATGAAGTATTCATACAGCTACTGAGGATTTAAAGTACTACTATGAAGTATTCATACAGCTACTGAGTATTTAAAGTACTACTATGAAGTATTCATACAGCTACTGAGTATTTAAAGTACTACTATGAAGTATTCATACAGCTACTGAGGATTTAAAGTACTACTATGAAGTATTCATACAGCTACTGAGGATTTAAAGTACTACTATGAAGTATTCATACAGCTACTGAGGATTTAAAGTACTACTATGTAGTATTCATACAGCTACTGAGGATTTAAAGTACTACTATGAAGTATTCATACACCTACTGAGGATTTAAAGTACTACTATGAAGTATTCATACAGCTACTGAGGATTTAAAGTACTACTATGAAGTATTCATACAGCTACTGAGGATTTAAAGTACTACTATGAAGTATTCATACAGCTACTGAGGATTTAAAGTACTACTATGAAGTATTTATACACCTACTGAGGATTTAAAGTACTACTATGAAGTATTCATACAGCTACTGAGGATTTAAAGTACTACTATGAAGTATTTATACACCTACTGAGGATTTAAAGTACTACTATGAAGTATTCATACAGCTACTGAGGATTTAAAGTACTACTATGAAGTATTCATACAGCTACTGAGGATTTAAAGTACTACTATGAAGTATTCATACAGCTACTGAGGATTTAAAGTACTACTATGAAGTATTCATACAGCTACTGAGTAGCCTGATGAGTTTAAGTCGTTTTGTCTCTTGTAGCTCCGTGTTTGGTAAGTGGACGTCGTCATGGTGACGTCTCTGTTTGTGGATGTTTGAAGCCTCGAGTTCGATGTTTTGGCCGTCGCCATCTTGTTGTTTTTTAATCGACCAATAAACAGGAAGTGAGCATATGTGGACTGAGGAGTGACGGTAGAGACCTGTCAATCAGCGTGTAGCCCCGCCCTAAAGCATCCCCTGCTTTATGGTCTGTTTGACTCTAAATGGGAGATAAACGAGCTGAAAGTCACTAGAAAGACACGGCACGCAGTCATTTCCGACATTTGCAGCATAAAAATACCAAAATAAGGAGACAGGAAGTGAAGCCAAGACTCTGTAAACACTGTGTGACTACTGAACTACTGTTGAACGTCTTAATGGACGATGTCCACGGTTACTGTTCGGTCCACAGAGCAGCAGAGACCACATGACCACATGGCCCAGTTCACCTTTGTGTTCCCTCTTCCCATCGCCTCCAGCTCCTCCAGCTGGAAAGGTCTCAACAACAACAACACACTTCCTGCTCCGCTCAACACAACGATGCAAATATACAAACATGAATATGTAATGAGGAAGACATCTGTAGTCAGCGTTTGTCTCTAAAGAAAAGATAACTTCTCAAACCAAACAGCAGCAGGTTTCATCTGATTCCAGATCAGTGAGGACGAGTACTTCATCATACTACTACCACACAGTAGAAACACTCTGTTCCAGTGAAAGTACCTGTCTGATCAGGTGAGGAGAATGAATTCATGTAAACATAGACAGATGCATTCTGGGGGGTGTAGTGTGGTGTGACATGACATAGACAGATGCATTCTGGGGGGTGTAGTGTGGTGTGACATGACATAGACAGATGCATTCTGGGGGGTGTAGTGTGGTGTGACATGTGGCTGCAGGGGACAGGAAGCTTTCCAACCGAATTCATCAGAGGAACCATCAGAGCTGAAGAAGATTACTGTGTCTTTCTCTCACACACTCACACACACACACACACACACACACACACAGTCACAAAGTGAATGTGCCACAGTTAGCTAGAGAGCTCATTTTCATCTGTGGTCTCTGGGCAGGTTATGACCATTTAGTGGCCTAATATATAGATTACAATCCAAACACACTACAGACACATTCACATGTCAGAGAACATGATCCGACTCCTTCTGTCCAAACCAGTCAATATGATTTGTTAATATGATTTATTAATATGATTTATTAATATTATGTATTAATACTATTTATTAATACGATTTATTAATATGATTTATTAATATGATTTATTAATATTATGTATTAATACTATTTATTAATACTATGTATTAATATTATTTATTAATATTATTTATTAATACTATTTATTAATATTATGTATTAATATTATTGATTAATATTATTTATTAATACTATTTATTAATACGATTTATTAATATTATGTATTAATACTATTTATTAATACTACGTATTAATATTATTTATTAATACTATTTATTAATATTATGTATTAATATTATTGATTAATATTATTTATTAATACTATTTATTAATACGATTTATTAATATGATTTATTAATATTATGTATTAATACTATTTATTAATACTATGTATTAATATTATTTATTCATATTATTTATTAATACTATTTATTAATAGTATGTATTAATATTATTGATTCATATTATTTATTAATACTATTTATTAATACTATTTATTAATATTATTTATTAATATTATTTATGAATACTATTTATGAATACTATTTATTAATATTATTTATTAATATTATTTATTAATACTATTTATTAATATTATTTATTAATATTATTTTCCACTTTACTGTTAAATCTTTCAACCAACATCAGTCCTGATCATAACTACCAAGAGTTGGTTTATTTTGGGGATTTAACCCTTTAAATGTCTGTTTACACTGTGACACTGAATGTATTTGTTTCCATATGTTACATGTTTTGGGGGATTATCAGAGGCTGGGATAAAACTACGTTTTACATGAAAAAACACTTTCCGTATTATAAATGCTCGGCAGAAATGTCAGTTTTATTTCTTCACAGTGAGTCAGTCAGTGATAAGCAACAATATCTATTTTGATGGATTATTTCTTTTTTTGTGGAGTATTAAATTAAATAATCTCCAATAGCTGATAATTGCTTTTTTGTATTACTCTTATTATCCTTCAACGTTTTTAGGCTTTTAATTAATAAAACCCTTTAAAGTTGTTACCTCTAACAGCCTGCTAACATATTTTGATCAAAAACTAATTTAAATCAGATTTTAAGGAAAAATACAAACGTTTCTCTGGTTTAGAGTCTCAGATTATGAATGTTTGCTTGTTTTATAGAATATTAAATTAAATATCTTTTGAATTTTTGACAATTTTCTGACACTTAATAGGTCAAGTGGTTGATTAATAAAGAAAACAATAAAGCGACTAATAGATGACGATAGCGGTTGGTTGCAGCTCTATATTTACATTATATTTAATAAGTGTGTCGCTCTTCCTCTCAGTCAGCCAGTCAGTGAGTCAGTCAGTGAGTCAGTCAGTGAGTCAGTCAGTCAGTGAGTCAGTCAGTCAGTCAGTCAGTCAGTGAGTCAGTCAGTGAGTCAGTCAGTCAGTGAGTCAGTCAGTCAGTGAGTGAGTCAGTCAGTGAGTCAGTCAGTGAGTCAGTCAGTCAGTGAGTCAGTCAGTCAGTCAGTCAGTCAGTCAGTCAGTCAGTGAGTGAGTGAGTCAGTCAGTCAGTCAGTCAGTGAGTCAGTCAGTGAGTCAGTCAGTCAGTCAGTGAGTCAGTCAGTGAGTCAGTCAGTCAGTGAGTCAGTCAGTCAGTCAGTCAGTCAGTCAGTCAGTCAGTCAGTCAGTGAGTCAGTCAGTCAGTCAGTCAGTCAGTGAGTCAGTCAGTCAGTCAGTCAGTGAGTCAGTCAGTGAGTCAGTCAGTGAGTCAGTCAGTGAGTCAGTCAGTCAGTGAGTCAGTCAGTGAGTCAGTCAGTCAGTCAGTGAGTCAGTCAGTCAGTCAGTCAGTCAGTGAGTCAGTCAGTCAGTCAGTCAGTCAGTGAGTCAGTCAGTCAGTCAGTCAGTCAGTCAGTGAGTCAGTCAGTGAGTCAGTCAGTCAGTCAGTCAGTCAGTCAGTCAGTGAGTCAGTCAGTCAGTCAGTCAGTCAGTCAGTCAGTCAGTCAGTCAGTGAGTCAGTCAGTCAGTCAGTCAGTCAGTCAGTGAGTCAGTCAGTCAGTGAGTCAGTCAGTCAGTCAGTCAGTCAGTCAGTGAGTCAGTCAGTCAGTCAGTCAGTGAGTCAGTCAGTGAGTCAGTCAGTCAGTCAGTCAGTCAGTCAGTCAGTGAGTCAGTCAGTCAGTCAGTCAGTCAGTGAGTCAGTCAGTGAGTCAGTCAGTCAGTGAGTCAGTCAGTCAGTCAGTCAGTCAGTGAGTCAGTCAGTGAGTCAGTCAGTCAGTGAGTCAGTCAGTGAGTCAGTCAGTGAGTCAGTCAGTGAGTCAGTGAGTCAGTCAGTGAGTCAGTCAGTCAGTCAGTGAGTCAGTCAGTGAGTCAGTCAGTCAGTCAGTCAGTCAGTCAGTCAGTCAGTCAGTGAGTCAGTCAGTCAGTCAGTCAGTCAGTCAGTCAGTCAGTCAGTCAGTCAGTCAGTGAGTCAGTCAGTGAGTCAGTCAGTCAGTCAGTGAGTCAGTCAGTCAGTGAGTCAGTCAGTCAGTCAGTCAGTGAGTCAGTCAGTCAGTCAGTCAGTCAGTCAGTCAGTCAGTCAGTCAGTGAGTCAGTCAGTCAGTCAGTCAGTCAGTCAGTCAGTCAGTGAGTCAGTCAGTGAGTCAGTCAGTCAGTCAGTGAGTCAGTCAGTCAGTCCTCCTTCCAGTCTTCTTCAGCTGAAACCAGATTTACTTGATGTGTCGCCAGAAAAAGACCCACATCAGTGCACACACACGCACACGCACACGCACACACACACACACACACACACACACACCATTGTGTGAATTCGAAAGCACTTCAGTCACAGCAGCTCTTCCCCTCCGGCTGCTCCTCTTCCTCCATCACACTGATGGGAGCGTCTCCTTTGATGTGTTGCCACTTTATGAGCTGACTGTGTGTGCGTGTGTGTGTGTGTGTGTGTGTGTGTCTCTTTCATGGTGCTGATCTGATTGGTCGATCTACAGAAAATGAATCAGTGATTTCATTGTTTGATGGTTGCAGCTTCTAAAATGTGACAATCTGTATTTGTTTTTTCTATCATTGATATTATTGTAAATTATTCATCGTCGATTGGTTTTGTTGTCGACTACATTAGTCAATTGATTAAATCAACGACTATCTGAATGATCATTAACTGCTTTAGTAAACGTTTGATGGATTATTTATTTCATAATAAAATGAAGAAAACTGGACATTTGAAGGCGTCATCTAGGACTCTGAGATTATGCAGTTTTCTAATATTTTATAGACGACTACTTGATTAACCTGAGTGATAATCTGATAATCTGCAGATGGATCTATAATAAAATAAGCATGAAGACGGGAATATGTTACGGGAATGAGGTTAACATCCCTCCACCGACCGACACTCAGCTGCTCTCAGATCTCACTGGAACTACTTTCTGCTCAAGAAATAGTCCCACTGAAAACGAGAGGTGGAAGAAGAAATATCTCAAAATATCAAAATGTGCAGGTTTGGACGGTAATGATAACATCACGATGATGTCATTGTTAACCTGAGATAGATTTGTTTCACCTATTTCTAGTTAATTACTTCGTTATACTAACAGAACTTCTCTGGGTTCTTATCCATGTTTGTCTGTCTGCAGTGAACTAAAACCTCTTTGAACTGAAACCGTCTCGGTGGTTTTCATTCAGGACTCAGATGTGATCCTGCAGAGAGCGAAGGTGAGAACACGAGGCAGAGAGTCTGTTTAATAGGGCGGAGAATGAAACCCAGCTGTGTGCAGAGAGAGAGGAACCGGGTTCAGAGCCAACACACATAAACTGGATTAACTGTCAGTGTGAGGCCCCTGACCTCCAGTGAGTCCAGTCCTCCGTTGACACGTTGTCCCGCTCAGCATTTTCATAATTTGGGTTTTAGTTGTCCTCAGTCTTTGAATCAATGACACTCTATTTATGCACACATGCAGGAATGACCCAAAACGTGCAAAAATATTTACAATTAGAATTTCCCTTCTGTAATATTGCTTTCAGAAAAAAAATGATATATGAAATCATCATCAGACATGAAACTCATCAGAGCTACAAGGTGTGGAGTCAAACACTGTAAAAAGAAAAAAGCTGTTATATGAAACCAAAAAAGCAAAGTATAATAAAAAATAAAGCTGATCTGCTGATGTAAATGTATTTTACTTGTTTTATCAGGAGTTTATTCTTTAACGTCCTGGTGAGCGACACATCTTTGAGACGCCGTCCAATAAATCCTCCACAACAGTGTTTTTGTTTACGAGGGGGAACTCCAGCTATAAGCTTCGACTGCGGCAGACTGGGGTTTCTGTTGGACGGTGAGTTGTACGATTTATTTTTATGTTATTGTTGAAGTTGTGCAGAATAAATAAACTAAACTAAAGAAACATTGCGTACAAAAGTCCACCGGCTTCTAGCTTCTCTTCCCCTTTCAACCACACACATAGCGATCGACTCAGCACTGTAAATGCCTCAGTCCAAAAGTCCAACATGTTGTCATCTAACGAAATATTCTACTTCAGGGCATATTTGTTGGCGTTAAGCCTCTGAAAAACAAAATCTTTACGACAGTCAAAAACAGTTTACTCTCCCACACGCAGCTGTATTAATGGGGCGGTCCAGCAGCAATCTAACAGAGCCATAAGTTACGTTTAAAGAACCACAATAACACTAAATCAGACATATGCTAGCAGGTTGTTACCTTTTACAAGGTTACAACGCTCATTGTTTTTTGTCATTGTAGAACGAAATGCAGTTTGTAGTTCCATTTTGCTCTGATACGCTACAACAAGACGGTGAAACAGAGAAAGAAAGAGACAAAACAGGCGTTGCATTATTCTTGAGAACATCGTTCTGTTATCGTGGCCGACCAACATTGTGTTGAATCTTGTGATATCGTCCATAAAGACACAAAGAACCAGTCTTTGTGACCACAATGAACAGGAGAAGTTATTAAGTGAGTATTGTTTTGAGAAATATGGACGTGTCCTTTTACTACCCCATAAAACGCTGCGTCCCCACAACGTGATCTAAACGAGACACACACACTCACAGATGCCGTGTGGAGTCCTCCCTGGTGATTAGTCCTCCCGTGGTGGAACACAGCCTAATGCTGCCACCGTATCA
The DNA here is from genome assembly GCA_024529925.1 of Ophthalmolycus amberensis. NCBI lineage: Eukaryota > Metazoa > Chordata > Actinopteri > Perciformes > Zoarcidae > Ophthalmolycus > Ophthalmolycus amberensis. Next base: position 412,789 of record JAFEUB010001257.1, read on the forward strand.
GAATACCAACAACAACAATTAGCGCCACTCGTCCCCATTGAGCGCTGTAGCGTGGGGTAAATTAGGAAGACATGAAGAGGACGGATAATCTCATTACAGCTGTTTACCTCGTGGTGTAAAGAGGGAACATAAAGCCAACAGGATGATGGAGGCTGGTGGTGGGTTTTGTTTCCCGTCATCAGCCATGGGGGGGTGGGGGGTCAGGTCTCTGCTGTAATCCCCCTCGGCTGCAGCTCGGCGAGCTGGTTTGGTGCAGACCGGCCGCTCGATGCCGGCGGGCAGCGTAGAGGTGTCAGATTGAGCTGCAGTGACATTCAGCTGTTTGACTCACAACACACACACAGCTGAGGAAGACGAGGAGGAGGAGGAGGAAGAGGAAGAGGAGGATGATGATGACTGGTGTCTGTGTTTACACTGACTGATACTGACACTCTGTACGTCTACTACTACGTTTACTACGACTGTTACTATTACTACTACTATTACTAATACTACTACTACTACTACTACTACTATTACTACTAATACTAATATTACTACTACTACTACTATTACTACTAATACTAATATTACTACTACTACTACTAATATTACCACTACTACTACTACTAATAGACTCAAAGAACCACACACACACACACACACACACACACACACACCTGCTGAGATAATAAACTGGATATTTTGGGGTTTTGACTGTTATTCAGACGTCATCGTTGAGGAATTATGATCATTTTAAACAATTTTCAGGCAAAGAGATTAATAAAAGGAAATAATCATCAGATGAATCAATAATATAATCTATAGTTTGCTGCAGGTTTAGACTCATCCAGCAGTGATAACAGCTGATTCATATTATTATGATGACAGGATGTAATAAAGATCATTGTACTGACTTTAACAAATATCCGTTTCATATCTTAAAGCCACTGGAGGGCGAACGGGACAACTTGTTCGGACGCGTGTTCCACAAACATTTCACCGTCCAGTGCGCTGTCTTCCTTTCATCCGTTGATCCGTTTATTCCCCCGAACAGACCACCACAGACCACCACAGACCACCACAGGACACCACAGACCACCACAGACCACCACAGACCACCACAGACCACCACAGACCACCACAGACCACCACAGGACACCACAGACCACCACAGACCACCACAGGACACCACAGACCACCACAGGACACCACAGGACACCACAGACCACCACAGGACACCACAGACCACCACAGACCACCACAGGACACCACAGACCACCACAGGACACCACAGACCACCACAGGACACCACAGGACACCACAGACCACCACAGACCACCACAGACCACCACAGGACACCACAGGACACCACAGAACACCACAGACCACCACAGACCACCACAGAACACCACAGACCACCACAGACCACCACAGGACACCACAGGACACCACAGACCACCACAGGACACCACAGACCACCACAGACCACCACAGGACACCACAGACCACCACAGGACACCACAGACCACCACAGACCACCACAGGACACCACAGGACACCACAGACCACCACAGGACACCACAGAACACCACAGACCACCACAGGACACCACAGACCACCACAGGACACCACAGACCACCACAGGACACCACAGACCACCACAGACCACCACAGGACACCACAGAACACCACAGACCACCACAGGACACCACAGAACACCACAGGACACCACAGGACACCACAGGACACCACAGACCACCACAGACCACCACAGGACACCACAGAACACAACAGACCACCACAGACCACCACAGGACACCACAGACCACCACAGGACACCACAGGACACCACAGACCACCACAGGACACAGGACACCACAGGACACCACAGACCACCACAGGACACCACAGACCACCACAGGACACCACAGACCACCACAGACCACCACAGGACACCACAGGACACCACAGACCACCACAGGACACCACAGACCACCACAGGACACCACAGGACACCACAGACCACCACAGGACACCACAGACCACCACAGGACACCACAGGACACCACAGACCACCACAGACCACCACAGGACACCACAGACCACCACAGACCACCACAGGACACCACAGGACACCACAGGACACCACAGACCACCACAGACCACCACAGGACACCACAGACCACCACAGGACACCACAGGACACCACAGACCACCACAGGACACCACA
>JAFEUB010001257.1:425000-452500 GCA_024529925.1 Ophthalmolycus amberensis
GTGTTTGTGAATCATTAAGGTACTCCAGTGTGTTTGTGAATCATTAAGGTACTCCAGTGTGTTTGTGAATCATTAAGGTACTCCAGTGTGTTTGTGAATCATTAGGGTACTCCAGTGTGTTTGTGAATCATTAATATAATGTTAAACTTTTCAACGTACACGTATATACAACAGAAACATCCGGATGTTTAGTGTCTGACTCTCCGTGAGGAGTGAGAGGTCCAAAGAGTTTGTTTGTCGTTGATGACTTTGTAAGTAAAGTTAATTGATTGATATGCGTGGTCTCCTGCAGGTGGACCACGGCAGCCATGTTTGGGTCGTGGGCCGAGCCGAGCCGGAGTGCTACGACGCCATGGTGACGGACCGGCCCGGTGTGGTGTTGGGGGCTCCAGGAGCCGACTGTATGACGATCCTATTGGCTGACCAGAGGAAGAGGGTCATCGGAGCCGCTCACGCAGGTCAGACACAGAATACCTCTAAATATATATATATATATATATATATATACGTCATAATATACATCATAATATAATATACGGTTTAATAATATGAGAACTTTATTAATCCAGAGGAGGCATATTGTGTTTAGTCGGATAAATAAATAAAATAAAAATATGAGACAGAAGAGGACATACTAAAGCTGTAGTGTAGTAAAGTATAAAGTACCTCAGTGTAATACTTAGTGTACCTCAGTGCAGTACTTATAGTATAGTAGTACTTGGAGTACCTTGGTGTAGTACTTGGTGTACCTCAGTGTAGTACTTGGTGTAGTACTTGGTGTACCTCAGTGTAGTACTTGGTGTAGTACTTGGAGTACCTCAGTGTCGTACTTGGAGTACCTCAGTGTCGTATTCGGTGTACTTGTACTTCCTCAGGCTGGAAGGGGACACTGATGGGCGTTGCCATGGCGACGGTGGGGGCCATGGTGACGGTATTCGGTTGCCGGGTGACAGACATCGTGGTTGCCGTGGGACCCTCGGTCGGAGGATGTTGTTTCACGCTGAACAGAGATCAGATCAACGACTTCACTCACATACACGAGGACTGTGTCTCTGATCCAGAGTCAGACACACCGCACGTCAACATACGACTCGCCAACAGGTAGGGGGGGCAGTAGAGGACGTAGAGGACAATAGAAGACGGTAGAGGGCAGTAGAGGACAGGAGGGCAGTAGAGGACAGTGGAGGACAGTAGAAGACAGGAGGACAGTAGAAGACAGGAGGACAGTAGAAGACAGTGGAGGGCAGTAGAGGACAGGAGGGCAGTAGAGGACAGTAGAAGACAGTAGAGGACGTAGAAGACAATAGGACAGTAGAAGACAGTAGAGGACAGTAGACACGTCTCCTCGTCAGGCTTTACTGCTTCCTCTTGAGTCTTTATATTGTGATCGTCCTCTTTGTTGGACAGTAAAGTTGACTTCTACTGTGTCTCTAATGTAACAGAGTCCTCCTCCAGAGAGGAGGCGTCCTTCCTGAACACATCCATGACGACATGGAGACGGAGCGGTCCTCTGTGACGCCCTGCACCTCCTGTCACCCAGAGGACTTCTTCTCACACGTCAGGGACGGACCCAACTTCGGCACCCAGGTGGGCTTCCTGTGGATCAGGGGAACGGACTGACGGGGGGACAGAAGACACATCAGGGACTACTGGTGGGACTGGTGTCTCTAATAACAGGCAGGTAGAGGACAGCTGGAAACGGCTGGAGACACCTGAAGACATCTGGAGACACCTGAAGACAGCTAGAGACATCTGGAGACACCTGAAGACAGCTAGAGACATCTGGAGGAACCAGATCACGAACGGGTAACAGACATGAAATAGACCTTTAACTTTATCTCCAGTGGTGGAATGTAACCAAGTACTTTTACTCAATTACTGCTTGATTTATACTTCTACTTTATCTGACAACTTTAATGACTTTACATAAGTCTGATAGAAAAAGTGCTAAAGGAGCTCAGATAGAGGGTACTTTTACACATAGAATGTAGTACTCTTACTGTAACAGTAAAAGTACTATTACCACAGTGAAGTATTTTCACAGTGAAGTATTTGTATCGAGTGTGATTCTAAATATTAAAGTGAAATATTTTCTCTCCTGATGAATAAAAACTGATTCAGATTCATTTTAATATCAATAAATGTTTTAATTATTTAAAGGACTCATGAACATTAATGAGTAGTTCAACCTAGTTCAAATCCGAGCGCTGTGGTTTCATCAGAGTACATTATTATCTCATAACTCATGAATAAATATGACTGATTAATTAGGGTTGTCCCTTATTTAAAACTCATTTAACTCGGGTAGGTAAATAAAGAATAAATCAGCCGTCATCACGATGGTTTTAGAAGTCGTTTTGTTTCTGTTTATTCTTAAATAGTTTCACAACCGATGCAAATGAATCCATGAACTGAAGCTCTCTGATCATTAAATATCGTCTCGTGTGTTTCTGTGACGTCACCACTTCCTGTTAAAGACAAAGACGTCTTCGGGAGATGGACAGCGTTTATTCTGACAGACAAACGTCTTTAAAAAGAAGCCCTTTTTCTAAAAATAATAATTAAAACATGTTTCTATCAAAGCCGACTTTTTCGTTTCAATCAGATTCAGTCCTAATGAATAAACATGATAATAACGAATGGGTTTTTGGTGGAATGCCCGTTAAAGGAATAAGAACAATAACCGTAATGAATGATGTCATAAATAATCATATTTCATCTGTAAACATTAAAGCAGTTTGTTTTGTTCAACTTCCTGTTTGTTTTATTCAACTTCCTGTTGACACGTCAATCACATGAGAAACTATGTTGCTTCAATAAATGAATAAAAACTAAACATTCAGTCCTCAAACACAAAGACTCGTTCTTCTGCTTCTGATATAAATATAATAATATCACACAGGAAGTAACGAGCTACAACAAAGAACCACAGAAGAGTTTCATTCCAAACAAGCAGCATCAAAATGAGACCAACATGGAGCTGAGGGCTCATCCTCTGAGGAGCACGAGTGTTCAGGTCTGACCTGGTGTTGCTGAGGGCTCATCCTCTGAGGAGCACGAGTGTTCAGGTCTGACCTGGTGTTGCTGAGGGCTCATCCTCTGAGGAGCACGAGTGTTCAGGTCTGACCTGGTGTTGCTGAGGGCTCATCCTCTGAGGAGCACGAGTGTTCAGGACTGACCTGGTGTTGCTGAGGGCTCATCCTCTGAGGAGCATGAGTGTTCAGGTCTGACCTGGTGCTGCTGAGAGGTGAAACATCTGAGGACCAAGACAACAGTCGCAGGAGTTCATGGACACCTTTTGGGTTTTTAAATAAATCTTTTCTTCCGATTCAAATGTTGAATCTTTGAGATCTGTTTCCTAAATGACAAAACTATTTCTGTAAAGGAGAAGTATCATCTTCTTCATCTTCATCACTCCAAACCTTCACCACACAGGAAGTTATTCAAATGAACTTCAGAGTTAAAGGAACGCAGCCTCATGCTGCGTTCACACCAAACGCGTCGCGAATTATTCACGCGAGTAGATTACATACAAAGTCTCTGCACAGACGCGATGAGACTGTCGCAGCGTGAATCTGCGATGGCGCGTCAAACGCCAAATCGCCCCGACGCGCGAGTTGAAATTTTTCAACTTCTGCGAAATATTCGCGTTACGCCCCGGCACATCTGCTTCAGAAGCACTGCTCCCTGTAGACTCCTCCCACTGCTATAGAAACAATCCCCCATGATGCACTGCTCCCTGTAGACTCCTCCCACTGCTTTAGAAACAATCCCCCATGATGCACTGCTCCCTGTAGACTCCTCCCACTGCTTTAGAAACAATCCCCCATGATGCACTGCTCCCTGTAGACTCCTCCCACTGCTATAGAAACAATCCCCCATGATGCACTGCTCCCTGTAGACTCCTCCCACTGCTATAGAAACAATCCCCCATGATGCACTGCTCCCTGTAGACTCCTCCCACTGCTATAGAAACAATCCCCCATGATGCACTGCTCCCTGTAGACTCCTCCCACTGCTTTAGAAACAATCCCCCATGATGCACTGCTCCCTGTATACTACTCCCACTGCTTTAGAAACAATCCCCCATGATGCACTGCTCCCTGTATACTACTCCCACTGCTTTAGAAACAATCCCCCATGATGCACTGCTCCCTGTAGACTCCTCCCACTGCTATAGAAACAATCCCCCATGATGCACTGCTCCCTGTAGACTCCTCCCACTGCTATAGAAACAATCCCCCATGATGCACTGCTCCCTGTAGACTCCTCCCACTGCTATAGAAACAATCCCCCATGATGCACTGCTCCATGTAGACTCCTCCCACTGCTATAGAAACAATCCCCCATGATGCACTGCTCCCTGTAGACTCCTCCCACTGCTATAGAAACAATCCCCCATGATGCACTGCTCCCTGTAGACTCCTCCCACTGCTATAGAAACAATCCCCCATGATGCACTGCTCCCTGTAGACTCCTCCCACTGCTTTAGAAACAATCCCCCATGATGCACTGCTCCATGGAGACTACTCCCACTGCCTTAGAAACAATCCCCCATGATGCACTGCTCCATGTATACTCCTCCCACTGCTTTAGAAACAATCCCCCATGATGCACTGCTCCCTGTAGACTCCTCCCACTGCTTCAGAAACAATCCCCCATGATGCACTGCTCCCTGTAGACTACTCCCACTGCTTTAGAAACAATCCCCCATGATGCACTGCTCCCTGTATACTCCTCCCACTGCTTTAGAAACAATCCCCCATGATGCACTGCTCCATGTAGATTCCTCCCACTGCTTTAGAAACAATCCCCCATGATGCACTGCTCCCTGTAGACTACTCCCACTGCTATAGAAACAATCCCCCATGATGCACTGCTCCATGTCACTCTCCGCTGTATGAACAGACCAGTATCTTAACGAGTCCTGATCCATTAAAGTGGTTCTGACATCAGTCTGGATGAAGATGAAATGTAGCGATTGGTGACGTTAGTCATGTAGACGGAGGAGCTGAATGAATCCTACTGAACACTTCATAATAATCATACTTCATTTAAACTTTCACCTCTAAAAAGAGTCATTTTCATATTTACATCACAAGTTTTCTGGTTGGAACGATTATAAATTCATAACAGCAGTGCTGACAGGAAGTACGCTGACCCTTCAGATTAAAAGTCTGATTCTTGGCTTTAAAACCAGACGTAGAAACAAACTCTGAACTGGTTTCATGAGCACCGGGCGACGACTCCTCGTTTGTGTTTGGCAGGAACAACTGATCCAGTTCCTCGTCTTCCTCACATGTGGACAAGAAACAGAGGAAGGAGGGAAACGGGATGTGATGACGCAGGAAGAAGTTCAGCTGATCCATCAGCCAGTAAAAAGATCCTCGAGCCGAGGACCAGAGGAGGATGAAGAAGAAGAGCCACAGAGGGGGGGGGGGGGGGTGTGTGTGTGTGTGTGTGGCTTCATCAGCTGCAGTGGCAGAGCAGCAGTCCGGCCACCAGGGGGAGCAGGTTGAGCATCAGGAGCCACAGAGTGACGGCCAGACCTGGAGAGCTGGAGCAGGGGTCTGAACACACACACACACACACTCATATTAACATCATCCTCTAGACCAGGGTAGACCAGGGTGTCCAAAAGGTCCAGATTGAGAAAATCTCCTCCTCGGGCAAAGGTCCAGAACATTTCAATAATATCTAACTTCCCAGAGTCAGAACTAAACATGGAGAAGCAGCGTTCAGTTTTTCTGTTCCACATATCTGGAACAAAGTCCCAGAAAGCTGCAGGTCTGCTGAGACCCTCAGCTCATTAAATCAAGACTGAAGACTTTTCTGTTTGCTGCTGCCTTTAATTGAACCACGTTCAATTAATATATTTATCAATTTCCTGCATTTTTGCATTACGGTATTTTATTTCTTAGTTTTTTTTTTTTTTTTAATGTTTTAATGCAATGAATGTTCTTAATTGTTTTTAAATCTCCTTTTCTTTTGCCTTATGTTTTGATGCTTTTAATGGTTTTATGTGAAGCACTTTGAATTACCTTGTTGTTGAAATGTGCTATACAAATAAACTTGCCTTGCCTTAACTTGCGCTATTTAGTGCCATCCATATATATATATATATATATATTCATTTAAATTATTTTTTTTCAGTGTTTTGTTTGTAATATGTATAATAAGCATCATTTAGTTATCACTACTGAGAATTTAACAAACATCAAAACATGACGTAGATAGGTTTGCAGGTTTCAAGATTAATATTAAATAACGAGTGGTACTATTGTATTCATGTTAAATAACTAGTGGTACTATTGTATTCATGTTAAATAACTAGTGGTACTATTGTATTCATGTTAAATAACGAGTGGTACTATTGTATTCATGTTAAATAACTGGTGGTACTATTGTATTCATGTTAAATAACGAGTGGTACTATTGTATTCATGTTAAATAACTAGTGGTACTGTTGTATTTGTATTATAAATATTAAATTAGTTCTCAGCTGAACTGACCAATGGGGCTGCTCCTGGAGGCGTTGAGGGGCGGGGCCTGGTGGGGGAGGGGGCAGTCGTCACAGAAGTCGGTGCAGGCCGGACAGACCAGGACCCCGTTGTAGACCCAGTCGTTGACTCTCACGCTGACGCTCAGCTGCTGACCTTTACGCACGCAGAGGAAGGACTGATCCTGGACCAGGACTGCCAGACCCCGAGACGAGCAGGAGACCTGGGGATTCACACCGACACACAGTTTATTACAAAAACAATATAGAAACATTATCAACACACAGTTTAATACAAAAACAATATAGAAACATTATCAACACACAGTTTATTACAAAACCAATATAGAAACATTATCAACACAGTTTATTACAAAACCAAAATAGAAACATTATCAACACACAGTTTATTACAAAACCAATATAGAAACATTATCAACACACAGTTTATTACAAAACCAATATAGAAACATTATCAACACAGTTTATTACAAAAACAATATAGAAACATCAACACACAGTTTACAAAAACATCGATAAAGTTTCTACAAACCGTCTGTTGTTTAAATGTTGTGTCGATAAAGTTTCTACAAACCGTCTGATGTTTAAATGTTGTGTCGATAAAGTTTCTACAAACCGTTTGATGTTGTGTCGATAAAGTTTCTACAAACCGTCTGATGTTTAAATGTTTCTACAAACCGTCTGATGTTTAATGTTGTGTCGATAAAGTTTCTACAAACCGTCTGTTTAATGTTGTGTCGATAAAGTTTCTACAAACCGTCTGATGTTTAAATGTTTCTACAAACCGTCTGTTGTTTAAATGTTGTGTCGATAAAGTTTCTACAAACCGTCTGATGTTTAAATGTTGTGTCGATAAAGTTTCTACAAACCATTTGATGTTGTGTCGATAAAGTTTCTACAAACCGTCTGATGTTTAAATGTTTCTACAAACCGATAAAGTTTCTACAAACCGTCTGTTGTTTAAATGTTGTGTCGATAAAGTTTCTACAAACCGTCTGATGTTTAAATGTGTCGATAAAGTTTCTACAAACCGTTTGATGTTGTGTCGATAAAGTTTCTACAAACCGTCTGATGTTTAAATGTTTCTACAAACCGTCTGATGTTTAATGTTGTGTCGATAAAGTTTCTACAAACCGTCTGTTTAATGTTGTGTCGATAAAGTTTCTACAAACCGTCTGATGTTTAAATGTTTCTACAAACCGTCTGTTGTTTAAATGTTGTGTCGATAAAGTTTCTACAAACCGTCTGATGTTTAAATGTTTCTACAAACCGATAAAGTTTCTACAAACCGTCTGTTGTTTAAATGTTGTGTCGATAAAGTTTCTACAAACCGTCTGATGTTTAAATGTGTCGATAAAGTTTCTACAAACCGTTTGATGTTGTGTCGATAAAGTTTCTACAAACCGTCTGATGTTTAAATGTTTCTACAAACCGTCTGATGTTTAATGTTGTGTCGATAAAGTTTCTACAAACCGTCTGTTTAATGTTGTGTCGATAAAGTTTCTACAAACCGTCTGATGTTTAAATGTTTCTACAAACCGTCTGTTGTTTAAATGTTGTGTCGATAAAGTTTCTACAAACCGTCTGATGTTTAAATGTTGTGTCGATAAAGTTTCTACAAACCATTTGATGTTGTGTCGATAAAGTTTCTACAAACCGTCTGATGTTTAAATGTTTCTACAAACCGTCTGATGTTTAAATGTTTCTACAAACCGTCTGTTGTTTAAATGTTGTGTCGATAAAGTTTCTACAAACCGTCTGATGTTTAAATGTTTCTCCAAACCGTCTGATGTTTAATGTTGTGTCGATAAAGTTTCTACAAACCGTCTGTTGTTTAAATGTTGTGTCGATAAAGTTTCTACAAACCGTCTGATGTTTAAATGTGTCGATAAAGTTTCTACAAACCGTCTGATGTTTAATGTTGTGTCGATAAAGTTTCTACAAACCGTCTGTTTAAATGTTGTGTCGATAAAGTTTCTACAAACCGTCTGTTGTTTAAATGTTGTGTCGATAAAGTTTCTACAAACCTGTTTAAATGTGTCGATAAAGTTTCTACAAACCGTCTGTTGTTTAAATGTTGTGTCGATAAAGTTTCTACAAACCGTCTGATGTTTAAATGTTTCTACAAACCGTCTGATGTTTAAATGTTGTGTCGATAAAGTTTCGCCAAACATCGGTTCACACCTTGTAGCAGCCGGAGCCCCAGTCCGGATACGTCATTTTCCTGGTGCACTGCTCCATGATGAAGGCCGACTTCTGGTACAGACACACAGAGTCCGGTCCGTACTGCTCCGCCCCATAGTTCCTCGACCAGTCTGAACACACACACACACCTCACACTGGTCACACACACTGGTCACACAGATACTCTGGTATCATAATATGAACGTTGCTGAACCAGGAGACAACCTCCGGTGAAGTCTAAGCTTTGTGTGTTAAAGCTGCATTCTCTCTAGTGTCCACCAGGGGGCGACTCCTCTGGTTGTATAGAAGTCTATGAGAAAATGACTCTACTTCTCTCTTGATTTATTACCTCAGTAAACATTGTAAACATGAGTTTATGGTCTCAATCTCTAGTTTCAAGTCTTCCTTGAATAATACACTCAATATTATTTTGGCTTACCTGGCTGGTTCTCCGACACTCTGCAGTACGAGTTCCTCTGATATTCTCCACTCAGGTGCCAGCTGAACTCCTGACTGAAGGGACAGTAGTCGGCGATCTCCACGGCACCGCCGAACATCGGCAGCTGGTCCGAGGACACGTCAGGGATCCTCTCAAAGTACTGACACACAGAGTACACACAAGGTACACACATGGTACACACAGTGGACACACAGGGTACACATGGTACACACAGAGTACAGAGGACACACAGTACACGTTTGATTAAAACTATAAAAAGTTATCGAGGAGACGGGATGAGTTACACTGTATGTGTATATATGTGTTTGAGTGTGAGTTCCTGTGTGTGTGTGTGAGTCCATGTGTGTGTGTACCTGTGTGTGTGTGTCTGTACCTGCGTGTGTGTACCTGTGTGTGTGTGTGTGTACCTGTGTGTGTGTGTGTGTCTGTACCTGCGTGTGTGTACCTGTGTGTGTGTGTGTGTACCTGTGTGTGTACCTGTGCGTGTGTGTGTGTGCGTGCGTGTGTGTACCTGTGTGTATGTGCGCGTGTGTGTACCTGTGTGTGTGTGCGCGTGTGTGTACCTGCATGTGTGTGTGTGTGTGTGCTCGTGTGTGTACCTGCATATGTGTACCTGCGTGTGTGTGTGTGTACCTGTGTGTGTGTGTGTCTGTGCACGTGTGTGTGCATGTACCTGTGTGTGTACCTGTGTGTGTGTACCTGTGTGTGTGTGTACCTGTGTGTGTGTGTACCTGTGTGTGTGTCTGCACCTGTGTGTACCTGTGTGTGTGTGTGTGTGTACGTGTACCTGTGTGCGTGTGTGTGTAGGTGTGTGTGTGTGTGCGTGTGTGTACCTGTGTGTGTCTGTGTGTACCTGTGTGTGTGTGTGTGTGTACCTGTGTGTGTGTGTGTGTGTACCTGTGTGTGTGTGTGTACCTGTGTGTGTGTGTGTAGGTGTGTGTGCGTGTGTGTACCTGTGTGTGTGTGTGTACCTGTGTGTGTGTGTGTAGGTGTGTGTGTGTGTGCGTGTGTGTACCTGTGTGTGTGTGTACCTGTGTGCGTGTGTGTACCTGTGTGTGTGTGTGTAGGTGTGTGTGCGTGTGTGTACCTGTGTGTGTGTGTGTACCTGTGTGTGTGTGTGTAGGTGTGTGTGTGTGTGCGTGTGTGTACCTGTGTGTGTGTGTACCTGTGTGCGTGTGTGTACCTGTGTGTGTGTGTGTAGGTGTGTGTGTGTGTGTGCGTGTGTGTACCTGTGTGTGTGTGTGTACCTGTGTGTGTGTGTGTGTGTGTACCTGTGTGTGTGTGTACCTGTGTGTGTGTGTACCTGTGTGTGTGTGTAGGTGTGTGTGTGAGTGTGTGTGTGTGTGTGTACCTGTGTGTAGGTGTGTGTGTGTGTGAGTGTGTGTGTGTGTGCGTGTGTGTACCTGTGTGTGTGTGTAGGTGTGTGTGTGTGTGTGTGTGTGTGTGTGTGTACCTGTGTGTGTGTGTGTACCTGTGTGTGTGTGTAGGTGTGTGTGAGTGTGTGTGTGAGTGTGTGTGTGTGTGTGTGTGTGCGTGTGTGTACCTGTGTGTGTGTGTGTGTGTGTGTGTGTGTGTGTGTAGGTGTGTGTGTGTGTGTGTGTACCTGTGTGTGTGTGTAGGTGTGTGTGTGTGTGTGTGTGAGTGTGTGTGTGTACCTGTGTGTGTGTGTGTGTGTGTGTGTAGGTGTGTGTGTGTGTGTGTGTGTGTGTGTGCGTGTGTGTACCTGTGTGTGTGTGTGTGTGTGTGTGTGTGTGTGTAGGTGTGTGTAGGTGTGTGTGTGTGTGTGTGCGTGTGTGTACCTGTGTGTGTGTGTGTGTGTGTGTGTGTGTGTGTGTAGGTGTGTGTGTGTGTGTGTGTGTGTGTGTGTGCGTGTGTGTACCTGTGTGTGTGTGTGTGTGTGTGTGTGTGTGTGTGTGTGTGTAGGTGTGTGTGTGTGCGTGTGTACCTGGTACTCCAGCGGTAGCTCCTGCTGGTATCTCTGCAGGTTGCAGACGGCCACAGCCAGCTGGTCCTGTCTGCAGGTGAGCTGCAGAGGAGACGCTCTCACGGCGTCGCAGTACGGAGTCACAGAGTGACGTCTGCAGAACACACCAGGTGATCATGTGAAGAAAAGATCAATGATCATTATTAAAGGACTGCTGAGAGTGTTTAATGTCTGATTAATGACCTCTGTCTCTGTCTGTCCATCCAGAACTTGCAGCTCTTCATGACGAAGTCACAGCCGAGGCCTCGGCCCCAGTCCAGCCTCTGGGCCAGGCTGTAGTTAGCCCGGTACCACCCGCTGTCCTCCATCAGGGCCAGAGTCAGACGGGAGAACACCCGGTTCTGAGTGTGGGAACCAGTCATCGCCTCGTTCTGAGGAGGAAGAGGAAGAGAGGAGGAGGAGGAGTTGATAAACCAGCAGTAACAGGAGCAGCTCACACCCTGAAGGTCTCACGTGTCTCTTCACCTCCATCAGTCTCTTCTCCCAGTGGTTGAGCTCCGTCCCCGTTCCTCCCTGGTTCTCCAGCTCCATCCCCTCCAGGATGGGACAGTTGAAGTGCCTCCTGGCCTCCTCCTGAGACCACCAAGGAGGAGATTAAGCTCAGTCAATGGATGAATCTGAACATTGTTTTCTCTATTAATCCTCACAACACAGTCGAAAAGATTCATAAGTTACTAAATGAACATCATGCTGTATTGAAGAAGACTTGAAACCATAAACTCATGTTTACTGAGGTAATACATCAGGAGAGAAGTAGAGTCATTTTCTCACAGACTTCTATGCAACCAGAGTCGTGGTGGAGTTTTAGGATTGTGGGTAAAGGGTTCTCACCACGACTCGAGGAGTGACCAGGACGTGGACTTGGTGTCGGACCATCACTCCTCCTCTGATGTCCCACAGACGACTCACCCTCCGGATCACCGCCTCGCTCCACTGGTACAGACCCAGACTGAGAGAGACACTCGTATTTATTATTTATAGTATTGTTTGTTTCATCCCTATATTTTAACTTCTGCACTATTTTCCGTCTGAGATTCTTTCACATATTAAATGAGCATCGTCAGCATTCACCTCTCGTTGAAGGCCGGCAGGCCGCTGGTGAAGCGAGGAGTCAGAGGTTTACCCTCATCATCGTGGTAGAACGCAAACAGACCGGCGGAGAATCCCTGAGGAGACACAAGAGAAACAATAGAAACAATAGAAACAGAAGAGAAACAGAAGAGAAACAAGAGAAACACAAGAGAAACAATAGAAACACAAGAGAAACAATAGAAACACAAGAGAAACAATAGAAACAATAGAAACAGAAGAGAAACAGAAGAGAAACAATAGAAACACAAGAGAAACAATAGAAACACAAGAGAAACAATAGAAACAATAGAAACAGAAGAGAAACAGAAGAGAAACAATAGAAACACAAGAGAAACAATAGAAACACAAGAGAAACAATAGAAACAAGAGAAACAATCGAAACAGGAGAAACAATAGAAACAGAAGAGAAACAATAGAAACAGAAGAGAAACAATAGAAACAGAAGAGAAACAATAGAAACACAAGAGAAACACAAGAGAAACACAAGAGAAACACAAGAGAACAATAGAAACAGAAGAGAAACAAGAGAAACAGAAGAGAAACAATAGAAACAGAAGAGAAACAAGAGAAACACAAGAGAAACAATAGAAACAGAAGAGAAACAAGAGAAACACAAGAGAAACAATAGAAACAGAAGAGAAACAAGAGAAACAGAAGAGAAACAAGAGAAACAGAAGAGAAACAATAGAAACACAAGAGAAACAATAGAAACACAAGAGAAACACAAGAGAAACAGAAGAGAAACAATAGAAACAGAAGAGAAACAATAGAAACACAAGAGAAACACAAGAGAAACAGAAGAGAAACAATAGAAACACAAGAGAAACACAAGAGAAACACAAGAGAAACAATAGAAACAGAAGAGAAACAAGAGAAACAGAAGAGAAACAAGAGAAACAGAAGAGAAACAATCGAAACAGAAGAGAAACAATAGAAACACAAGAGAAACACAAGAGAAACAAGAGAAACAGAAGAGAAACAAGAGAAACAGAAGAGAAACAAGAGAAACAGAAGAGAAACAATCGAAACAGGAGAAACAATCGAAACAGGAGAAACAATAGAAACAGAAGAGAAACAATAGAAACACAAGAGAAACACAAGAGAAACACAAGAGAAACAATAGAAACAGAAGAGAAACAAGAGAAACAGAAGAGAAACAATCGAAACAGAAGAGAAACAATAGAAACAGAAGAGAAACAAGAGAAACAGAAGAGAAACAATCGAAACAGAAGAGAAACAATAGAAACACAAGAGAAACAGAAGAGAAACACAAGAGAAACAATAGAAACAGAAGAGAAACAAGAGAAACACAAGAGAAACACAAGAGAAACAATCGAAACAGAAGAGAAACAATAGAAACACAAGAGAAACAGAAGAGAAACACAAGAGAAACAATAGAAACAGAAGAGAAACAAGAGAAACACAAGAGAAACAATAGAAACAGAAGAGAAACAAGAGAAACACAAGAGAAACAATAGAAACAGAAGAGAAACAATCGAAACAGAAGAGAAACAATAGAAACAGAAGAGAAACAGAAGAGAAACAATCGAAACAGAAGAGAAACAATAGAAACACAAGAGAAACAGAAGAGAAACAATAGAAACAGAAGAGAAACAATAGAAACACAAGAGAAACACAAGAGAAACAATAGAAACACAAGAGAAACACAAGAGAAACAGAAGAGAAACAGAAGAGAAACAATAGAAACAGAAGAGAAACAGAAGAGAAACACAAGAGAAACACAAGAGAAACAATAGAAACACAAGAGAAACACAATAGAAACAGAAGAGAAACAGAAGAGAAACAAGAGAAACAGAAGAGAAACAATAGAAACACAAGAGAAACAAGAGAAACACAAGAGAAACACAAGAGAAACACAAGAGAAACAATAGAAACACAAGAGAAACAGAAGAGAAACAATAGAAACACAAGAGAAACAAGAGAAACACAAGAGAAACACAAGAGAAACACAAGAGAAACAATAGAAACACAAGAGAAACACAATAGAAACAGAAGAGAAACAGAAGAGAAACAAGAGAAACAGAAGAGAAACAATAGAAACACAAGAGAAACACAAGAGAAACACAAGAGAAACAAGAGAAACAGAAGAGAAACAATCGAAACAGGAGAAACAATCGAAACAGGAGAAACAATAGAAACAGAAGAGAAACAATAGAAACAGAAGAGAAACAATAGAAACACAAGAGAAACACAAGAGAAACACAAGAGAAACAATAGAAACAGAAGAGAAACAAGAGAAACAGAAGAGAAACAATCGAAACAGAAGAGAAACAATAGAAACACAAGAGAAACACAAGAGAAACAAGAGAAACAGAAGAGAAACAAGAGAAACAGAAGAGAAACAAGAGAAACAGAAGAGAAACAAGAGAAACAGAAGAGAAACAATCGAAACAGGAGAAACAATAGAAACAGAAGAGAAACAATAGAAACACAAGAGAAACACAAGAGAAACACAAGAGAAACAATAGAAACAGAAGAGAAACAAGAGAAACAGAAGAGAAACAATCGAAACAGAAGAGAAACAATAGAAACAGAAGAGAAACAATAGAAACAGAAGAGAAACAAGAGAAACAGAAGAGAAACAATCGAAACAGAAGAGAAACAATAGAAACACAAGAGAAACAGAAGAGAAACACAAGAGAAACAATAGAAACAGAAGAGAAACAAGAGAAACACAAGAGAAACACAAGAGAAACAATCGAAACAGAAGAGAAACAATAGAAACACAAGAGAAACAGAAGAGAAACACAAGAGAAACAATAGAAACAGAAGAGAAACAAGAGAAACACAAGAGAAACAATAGAAACAGAAGAGAAACAAGAGAAACACAAGAGAAACAGAAGAGAAACAATCGAAACAGAAGAGAAACAATCGAAACAGAAGAGAAACAATAGAAACAGAAGAGAAACAATCGAAACAGAAGAGAAACAATCGAAACAGAAGAGAAACAATAGAAACACAAGAGAAACAGAAGAGAAACAATAGAAACACAAGAGAAACACAAGAGAAACACAAGAGAAACAATAGAAACACAAGAGAAACACAAGAGAAACAGAAGAGAAACAGAAGAGAAACAGAAGAGAAACAATAGAAACACAAGAGAAACAATAGAAACACAAGAGAAACAGAAGAGAAACAATAGAAACAGAAGAGAAACAAGAGAAACACAAGAGAAACACAAGAGAAACACAAGAGAAACAATAGAAACACAAGAGAAACAGAAGAGAAACAGAAGAGAAACAATAGAAACACAAGAGAAACAATAGAAACAGAAGAGAAACAGAAGAGAAACAATAGAAACAGAAGAGAAACAAGAGAAACACAAGAGAAACACAAGAGAAACACAAGAGAAACAGAAGAGAAACAGAAGAGAAACAAGAGAAACAGAAGAGAAACAGAAGAAAAGGTCGAACTTAAGACACATTTACATCCACAGAAATCATCCATGAATGAAGTATTTAAACACAGAGAAAAACCAGCCTTCCTCTCAGATCTAGTGAGGGTACCAGTTAGATATACATCTATAGATATAGATATATCTATATCTATAGATATTAATCTATAGATATCCATCTATACAACAGTCGGCTGAAGATGCTGCTGAGCCCACCAGAGCGTGGATGACCTCGTGTTTGACGGTGGACAGCATCCCTTCAAACTCCTGTGGCTGAGAGGACATCATGCTGGGACACAGGTTGGCGTAGCCGGCTATCGGTCTGAGGGACACAGAGCATCACGGTTACAGTAACGTCACACCCTAACGAGGAGGATCCTGATTGGTCACGCATTCATTTCTATGCAGACGATGCAGCGTTACACAGCAACGCTGTCAGCCCCTCTGAGTCCTGTAGCTCGGTGGTCCTGAAGGAAACTCTTCAAGTTCAAAGGAAACGGAACAACGGCCATAGAGGTCTGCATCTGATGAGTACCCATGTGCTGAAGGACAATAAAGGATCCTTGACAGGTGGAATGTGTTTGTTTCCTGATGTTCTGTTCTAGCATACAGCAGAGCTGGTTCTCTGAGAGGGAGAGAACAGTGTGCACGGCTGGAGGTTTGGACTCGACTGACTCCTAATATCAGGACGAGTGTCATGTGTAACTCCTCCCACCACAGCTACTCCCGCCCATCAGTGATCTGGAGTCATTACCACTGGACCACATGAGAACAGAAGATGGTGCTGATGTTATGCAGAGGTTTGAATCAGCAGAGGTTGTGACTGTGAGGACAACAGGAAACAGATGTGAGTGCATCACTAGTGATGAAGACGATACGCTGCGAGAGCTTTGTTTGAACAGGATCTGAGATCTGCATTATTCTCCTCAACTCCAGAGCACGAAGAAGCAGAAAGAGATGTGAGGAGCCAAGCAGACGACGAGTGTAACGTCTGAACTCCTTAAACTAACCTCCACTATGAAGAGGAGGGATCATAATGATCTATCAACTCATATCTCATCTTCATACACTACTTTATCACCTTCATACTAACCCTGTAGTAACACGTCCGGTATTACCGTGTTATAAAGACACAGAGGTTGAACTTCCTGTAAGCTCTTTGATAAACATTTACTCACATGTAGAAACTCTTTCTAAAGAATCTAAAACTAAATCTCCTTCTTTGTAAAACCCAGAGAAACAAGATGGCGTCTCCCACCTGTCCAGCTCCGCCTCCAGCTGGCAGTAAGCAGCGTAGGCCACGATGTTCTCCTGACCGCAGCGCTCCGTGGTGACGCCGCTGACGTACAGCACGAAGTCGGACCCTTCCACTCCGGGGCCGTCCGGGGGCCCCAGGGGGCCACAAGCCTTCCCCGATTCACTGCACACTTTACATTGCTAGGAGGGAAAAACCAACAGAGACTTTACATCGTGGTGTGTGAGGGCGCCACCATGAGTCACATGACCAGGGGACACCATGTTGTTTGTGTTTATGCAGACGATGCAGTTATACATCTGTTAACCCTTCGGACTACTGGGAGGAAGTACAGGAAGAGTACAGCGTGGTGTACTCGGTGTACAGCGTGGTGTACAGCGTGGTGTACTCCGTGTACAGCGTGGTGTACTCAGTGTACAGCGTGGTGTACTCAGTGTACAGCGTGGTGTACTCAGTGTACAGCGTGGTGTACTCAGTGTACAGCGTGGTGTACTCAGTGTACAGCGTGGTGTACTCAGTGTACAGCGTGGTGTACTCAGTGTACAGCGTGGTGTACTCAGTGTACAGCGTGGTGTACTCAGTGTACAGCGTGGTGTACTCAGTGTACAGCGTGGTGTACTCAGTGTACAGCGTGGTGTACTCAGTGTACAGCGTGGTGTACTCAGTGTACAGCGTGGTGTACTCAGTGTACAGCGTGGTGTACTCCGTGTACAGCGTGGTGTACTCCGTGTACAGCGTGGTGTACTCCGTGTACAGCGTGGTGTACTCCGTGTACAGCGTGGTGTACTCCGTGTACAGCGTGGTGTACTCCGTGTACAGCGTGGTGTACTCCGTGTACAGCGTGGTGTACTCCGTGTACAGCGTGGTGTACTCCGTGTACAGCGTGGTGTACTCCGTGTACAGCGTGGTGTACTCAGTGTACAGCGTGGTGTACTCAGTGTACAGCGTGGTGTACTCAGTGTACAGCGTGGTGTACTCAGTGTACAGCGTGGTGTACTCAGTGTACAGCGTGGTGTACTCCGTGTACAGCGTGGTGTACTCCGTGTACAGCGTGATGTACTCCGTGTACAGCGTGATGTACTCAGTGTACAGCGTGATGTACTCAGTGTACAGCGTGGTGTACTCAGTGTACAGCGTGGTGTACTCAGTGTACAGCGTGGTGTACTCCGTGTACAGCGTGGTGTACTCCGTGTACAGCGTGATGTACTCAGTGTACAGCGTGATGTACTCAGTGTACAGCGTGATGTACTCAGTGTACAGCGTGGTGTACTCAGTGTACAGCGTGATGTACTCAGTGTACAGCGTGATGTACTCCGTGTACAGCGTGATGTACTCAGTGTACAGCGTGGTGTACTCAGTGTACAGCTTGGTGTTACTCCGTGTACAGCGTGATGTACTCAGTGTACAGCGTGATGTACTCAGTGTACAGCGTGGTGTACTCCGTGTACAGCGTGATGTACTCAGTGTACAGCGTGATGTACTCAGTGTACAGCGTGATGTACTCAGTGTACAGCGTGATGTACTCAGTGTACAGCGTGGTGTACTCCGTGTACAGCGTGATGTACTCAGTGTACAGCGTGATGTACTCAGTGTACAGCGTGGTGTACTCAGTGTACAGCGTGATGTACTCAGTGTACAGCGTGATGTACTCAGTGTACAGCGTGGTGTACTCCGTGTACAGCGTGATTGTACTCAGTGTACAGCGTGGTGTACTCAGTGTACAGCGTGGTGTACTCAGTGTACAGCGTGGTGTACTCAGTGTACAGCGTGGTGTACTCAGTGTACAGCGTGATGTACTCAGTGTACAGCGTGGTGTACTCAGTGTACAGCGTGATGTACTCAGTGTACAGCGTGATGTACTCCGTGTACAGCGTGGTGTACTCAGTGTACAGCGTGATGTACTCAGTGTACATAGAAAATCTGGGTGGAGTAAATAAAAATATTGCTGAAGATGTGCTAGTCATGATTGTCTGACCAATCAGAGGCCTGCAGTGTTTTAACTACAACTTCTGGTATCGGCTCAGCTCGGTCAGAACCTCGACCACAGTGGTATCAAAGTAAAGTTACAGGTACTGTCCCCAACTTCTGCTCATGGAAAACTTTAAAAAGAGAGTGAGTTAAAGTTTTGCCGACTGAAGGAATGCAAATTGTAAACATGGATAATATGCATTGTACTGTTTAGAATGATAGCAACCCATATAACCCATTGACCTGGATATATATACATACATACATACATACATACATACACATATATTTATATGTATGTATGTATTTATACAACTTGTTTTCTCTGTTTGTCCTGTCTGTCTCAACAGGACAGTAGTTTGGGGGAGGCAGTGAGAAGAACCTGATCACATGTTTTTTTACGAAACTAATCCACAAACAAATATAAAAAATCCACACAGAAATACATACAAATGCAGAAATATATTTGTGATTTTTTCACATTTACATAAATCGTAATTTATTAATGCGTGCATTGGAATGTATTTGTGAATCGTTCTGTGTGCATTTGCAATTATTGAGAGTGATCTGACCCCATACTCCTGTTCTTTAAAATATGCTGTGCGTGGGTATTTCATTTGACCAGTTCTCTCTGTTGTCTCTGTATGAGTCTAAATTGTGTAGCATTTTGTGACATCTGCTCTAGAAAAGATATCGATACAAATAAAACCAAATGATACAGAACATGTACCATGACATGACATTAAAGCAACCATTGGCCACAAAAATAAAATAATGAATATTTCGTCAAACTAATCATTATGCTTCAGTTGAAATAACTTGTAAATAGATTTTTCAAAGGTTACTTATTTATTACGCATAGTGGCCCGTCCTGACCTGCAGGTGGTGCTGTGGAACCACGACGGGGCCGCACCGGGTGACGTCTGCACAGGCGTCCTGGCAGTAGCGATGCGGGTCATCTCTCTTCCTCAGGTACTGGTTGGTGGAACATTGTCTGAGACGACAGAGACCACAACACTGACTTTAATGAACTCTTCAGCGTAGTTAGAGGACAAATACACCGTCTCATCATTAGAAGTCTTGCACCTTAAATATCAGAGCAACTACAGGATTCTAAATGTTCTTAACATCCACTTCTCCACAACGTTTAAATATTAACATCTGAGTCACCAGGTTTGTATTCTTATTGTAAATCTTTCTTCGTAGTGTTTAATGATTAAATAATGTATAAGCATGTAAATTAAGGATTGAATGGAGTTTGTCTGAGGTACACAAATACACAACACTACAATAGAAACACACCTCAGCCGATCTAAAATACTCTCAGAGTACATTTTATATTTAGAGTCATGTGCAGAAACTCAGCTGCACAAACTCAAATCAACAGTTTGAACCGGACACATGTAGTCCCTCGTCTGTAGTTCAGAGGGTGAGACAGGTCGTCTGTAGTTCAGAGGGTGAGACAGGCCGTCTGTAATTCAGAGAGTGAGACAGCCCGTCTGTAGTTCAGAGAGTGAGACAGGTCGTCTGTAATTCAGAGGGTGAGACAGGTCGTCTGTAGTTCAGAGGGTGAGACAGGCCGTCTGTAATTCAGAGGGTGAGACAGGCCGTCTGTAATTCAGAGGGTGAGACAGGCCGTCTGTAATTCAGAGGGTGAGACAGGTCGTCTGTAATTCAGAGGGTGAGACAGGCCGTCTGTAATTCAGAGGGTGAGACAGGTCGTCTGTAATTCAGAGGGTGAGACAGGTCGTCTGTAATTCAGAGGGTGAGACAGGTCGTCTGTAATTCAGAGAGTGAGACAGGCCGTCTGTAGTTCAGAGAGTGAGACAGGCCGTCTGTAATTCAGAGAGTGAGACAAGCCGTCTGTAGTTCAGAGTGAGACAGGCCGTCTGTAATTCAGAGGGTGAGACAGGTCGTCTGTAATTCAGAGAGTGAGACAGGTGGTCTGTAATTCAGAGAGTGAGACGGGTCGGCTGTAGTTCAGAGGGTGAGACGGGCCGTCTGTAGTTCAATGGGTGAGACGGGCGGTCTGTAGTTCAGAGGGTGAGGCGGGCTGGTCTGTAGTTCAGAGGGTGAGGCGGCTCGTCTGTAGTTCAGAGGGTGAGACGGGCCGTCTGTAGTTCAGAGGGTGAGACGGGTCGTCTGTAGTTCAGAGGGTGAGACGGGCCGTCTGTAGTTCAAAGGGTGAGACGGGCGGTCTGTAGTTCAGAGGGTGAGGCAGGTGGTCTGTAGTTCAGAGGGTGAGACGGCTCGTCTGTAGTTCAGAGGGTGAGGCGGCTCGTCTGTAGTTCAGAGGGTGAGGCGGGTGGTCTGTAGTTCAGAGGGTGAGACGGGTGGTCTGTAGTTCAGAGGGTGAGACGGGTGGTCTGTAGTTCAGAGGCTGAGGCGGGTGGTCTGTAGTTCAGAGGGTGAGACGGCTCGTCTGTAGTTCAGAGGGTGAGGCGGGTGGTCTGTAGTTCAGAGGGTGAGACGGCTCGTCTGTAGTTCAGAGGGTGAGGCGGGTGGTCTGTAGTTCAGAGGGTGAGGCGGGTGGTCTGTAGTTCAGAGGGTGAGGCGGGTGGTCTGTAGTTCAGAGGGTGAGACGGGTGGTCTGTAGTTCAGAGGGTGAGACGGGTGGTCTGTAGTTCAGAGGGTGAGACGGGTGGTCTGTAGTTCAGAGGGTGAGACGGGTGGTCTGTAGTTCAGAGGGTGAGACGGGTGGTCTGTAGTTCAGAGGGTGAGACGGGTGGTCTGTAGTTCAGAGGGTGAGACGGGTGGTCTGTAGTTCAGAGGGTGAGACGGGTGGTCTGTAGTTCAGAGGGTGAGACGGGTGGTCTGTAGTTCAGAGGGTGAGACGGGTGGTCTGTAGTTCAGAGGGTGAGACGGGTGGATGGTTCACAGACCTGCTGAGCAGCACAGGACCGACTCTACGCCGCACACTGAAGGCTCTCTGCAGGTAGTCGACGGCCTGAGGAAACAGCTTCTCCTGAGGAGGAAACACACTGACTGGGTCTGACGCAGTGATGTCACGATGTACATCGTGACATCACTGGAGCAGAGAGAGGGAGTCAACATACGATGGACCTGAAATACAAACAAGTTGGCTCTCAACATCTCATTTACTCATTAACATGTTTTAACTGGTCCATTCAGAGATGTTGGTCCATTTTCTTAATTTCTTTCTCTATTTGTGTCTTTAGATTTCTTCTTAATTCACCATTAGATAACACCTCATTTGCATATTTAAACATAACAGTTCAGAAGACTTGAAACACTAAAAGGTGTCTTGATATCTATTAGTTGCATCATTAAACTGTTTTAGTTGAACTCACGTGTCTCCATACAGATCCCAGCTGTGAAGTCCTCCGAATAGTTTCGATGAGTGAGTCTCTAGTTCATTAATATTACCCAGAATGCTGCTCTTCTCATATTTAAAACCTGACATTGTTTACAGTCATGTCCACTTGGCAGTGTTTGCTGACTGACTTCCTGAACTCACCTTCACCAGCCTCCTCTTGTCTGCAGCGAGCCTGTAAAGAGAGAACAGATGAGCCTCAGCCCGGCTCAGGGACAAGCGTGAGGTTCTGCGGTACTGACCGGTCCACGCTGTGGTCGTAGATGATCTTGATCTTCAGCTGGAGGTCTTCAGGTGAGCTCCTCTTCGTCAGCCGCTCAGGCTTCAGGTACACGTGATGGACCTGAGAGAGAGCAGCGGTTTACAGGTGTGTAGACAAAATAATAGAAACAGCTGTCAGGTAAATAGATACAAAGGTACAGTTATTCCTCTCTCAGTGGGATCAAAACTCATATCTGGTCTATCAAATGATATCTTATGCTACACATGTCTTCACCAACAATATATGTTTTAAAAACAGTCATTTAAAAAAGATGTTTTATTTATTATGTAGGATTTATTTGTTTGGGACGGATATAATATACGTAGACAGTCTAGAAGCAGTGAGTGTGAGCATACATACACACATGTATATATGTATATACACACACACACACACATACATACATATACACATATACATTAGTATATAACGTAACGATGGCCTGCCTCGGTCGGCGCTAGCTGCTATTGGCCTGTCTCGAACGATTCCGTCGTGACGCCCTTTCCGGTCATTACGCTGTCATTTTCTTCGCCGATCGCCAACCAAACGTAAGTAATATTAATTCATACATATCAAATAATCTACGTGTCAAATTTCATGAATATATATGGATGTTTATATGTCTAAATACTATAGGAAAGTGACTTTGATGAGAGGAAGCAGAAAGAACGCTCGGGCGACGCTCTTTACTCTGAGAAGTGTCTCTGTATTTTCTCCGTATTGCTAATATAAGTTAGCATACGAGTGTAGTTTGTAGCTAGCTTTACACTACTTTGTCTAGCCAATGAAAATATAGCATTGATGTGTGACATAATCTGTAGTCGAGGGGAGGGAGGCAGAAATATTGTGTCTGAAAAAAACAGTTGTGGCCGCGGGAAAAAAACGATCAAAGAATCATAGCGCGAGTTAAAGGTAGGCTGCTGTTTGTTTGGTCTTAGCTCTGAAACATAACAGCAGACATGTAAAATAAAATGCTTTTCTTGTTTAT
The DNA here is from genome assembly GCA_024529925.1 of Ophthalmolycus amberensis. Taxonomy (NCBI): domain Eukaryota; kingdom Metazoa; phylum Chordata; class Actinopteri; order Perciformes; family Zoarcidae; genus Ophthalmolycus; species Ophthalmolycus amberensis. The sequence goes on from JAFEUB010001257.1 coordinate 448,463, forward strand.
CATAAGCCAGGCTACATCAAGTATAATAATGCACAATGATCTGATCAATTATGCAAATAATGTTGGTGTGTGTGTGTGTGTGTGTGTGTGTTTGAGAGTGAGAGAGACTGTACATTTATTGAAAGCCAGCAGTGGCTCTTATGATTAGAACTATTCATGTAGATAAGCCTCCAATATAACACAGTGCTGTTATACAGTATATAAGGTTAACCAAAATGTAATGTTTTTGACTTAAATGTCTCTCTTGTGGTTTATGTTCCTGCCTGAAAAGAACAGAGACAGAGAACAGCGACAGAGAGAAGGAAGAGAAGAGAGGCAAAGGCAGACCGCAATAAGCAGAAAAACAGTAGAAAGCATACTTAAAGAAGCAGAAAAGACCAGAAAGCAGACTCAAAGAAGCAGAAAAGACCAGAAAGCAGACTCAAAGAAGCAGAAAAGAACAGAAAGCAGACTCAAAGAAGCAGAAAAGAACAGAAAGCAGACTCAAAGAAGCAGAAAAGACCAGAAAGCAGACTCAAAGAAGCAGAAAAGACCAGGAAGCAGACTCAAAGAAGCAGAAAAGACCAGGAAGCAGACTCAAAGAAGCAGAAAAGACCAGAAAGCAGACTCAAAGAAGCAGAAAAGAACAGAAAGCAGACTCAAAGAAGCAGAAAAGAACAGAAAGCAGACTCAAAGAAGCAGAAAAGACCAGAAAGCAGACTCAAAGAAGCAGAAAAGACCAGAAAGCAGACTCAAAGAAGCAGAAAAGAACAGAAAGCAGACTCAAAGAAGCAGAAAAGAACAGAAAGCAGACTCAAAGAAGCAGAAAAGAACAGAAAGCAGACTCAAAGAAGCAGAAAAGACCAGAAAGCAGACTCAAAGAAGCAGAAAAGAACAGAAAGCAGACTCAAAGAAGCAGAAAAGACCAGAAAGCAGACTCAAAGAAGCAGAAAAGAACAGAAAGCAGACTCAAAGAAGCAGAAAAGAACAGAAAGCAGACTCAAAGAAGCAGAAAAGACCAGAAAGAAGACTCAAAGAAGCAGAAAAGAACAGAAAGCAGACTCAAAGAAGCAGAAAAGAACAGAAAGCAGACTCAAAGAAGCAGAAAAGAACAGAAAGCAGACTCAAAGAAGCAGAAAAGACCAGGAAGAAGACAGCAATAAGCAGAAAAAGAGTAGAAAAGACAGGAAGAACCTTTAAAGTAAGAAAGGTAGGTAATGTGTGTCTGTGTGAGAGTTTTTTCCTTCACAGGAGGATCAAGAAAATAAGAGATGGATATCGAAATTGTAAATCTACAATGGTTTAAGGTAAATATATTTATGTCTATGCATGTGTTAAATATGCATGCGTCTATACATGGTAATCTGGCAATTTATAGAACTATTCAATTTATTGAGACATGTACTGTGGCTTTAAAACTAATTTTGTATTTAATTTCTTACTGTGCCAAAATAAATGTGTATTTGCAGATGCCAAACATGCGGCAAGTCAGGAAGAGGGAGAGGAAGACGAGGAAGTGGACCCAGGAGGCCATGGCACAGGCCCTACTGGAGGTGAAAGCAGGCAGGCTTTCTCTACGGCAGGCAGCCCAGCAGTTTGGGGTCCCTAAGTCCAGCCTGAGTGACCGAGTCAGTGGAAGGGTGTCCTCTGACTGTGTCTATGGTCAGAGGACACTCCTCACCCCTGAAGATGAGGATTCCCTGGTGGCAGTACTGTTTGTATTCTGCCAGTCACAGGTTTCCACTGACGAAGCCTCAGGTCCTGGCCCACGCTCTGGCCATCTATAACCTCCGCCACCGGGACGCACAAAGAACCGTGCTTGGCCAGACGTGGTGGATAAACTTCCGGGAGCGGCAATACCATCGCCTTACTGCCCGGACCCCAGACATCATTGACCGTGGGAGGGCATCCTGCGCCAAGAGGGGGCCAATTGAGGAGTATTTCGGGCTCCTCACCACCACCCTGGAGGAGCACGGGTTGAGGGAGAAACCTCGTCAGATATACAACTGCGACGAGACGGGGGTCATTCGGCACAGAGGGAGGGGGTCATTCTCTTGTGCCTGCCACCACATACGTCTCACATCCTTCAACCTCTGGATATGAGTTTCTTCGGACCCTTGAAGGCAGATTTCTCTGGTGTTACAGGAGATCTGTCGGCAGTGAGCCACTCCTTCTTGGTTTCTAAGAAGGAGTTTTCAAGGGTCCTAAGAGACTCCTACCAGAGGGTGAAGGATCGGAGACTGGTGGTGGCTGGGTTCAGGAGGTGTGGCCTCTACCCTCTGGACCCAATGGCTATCGACTGGTCACGGGTCATGCCGTCCGGGCCGCGGCGTGGGGCCTCCTCACCACCTCCGCCAACCTCATCGGCATCTTCCTGGGCTGCGCCTGATGTTGCCCTCCCCTCCCAGCATCCCCTTTCTCCAGCCCCTATCCCCAATCCCCAGAACCAACCCCCACCTGCCCCTCCTCCTCCCAATCCCTACATGACCCATCCCCTGGTAACATCAGGCCGGATAACAGTAGACCTGGCCCACCTCCTGGCCGAAATAAACTACAACCGCAACACCGGCAAGGTCAGGAGGAACATCACCAAGGCCAGGTTACTGACAGCTCAGGAGATGTCTGACGTCATCGTGGAGGCAGAGGACCGTGCTGCAAGACGGGAGGCCCAAGCTCTGGCCAGAAGAGACAGAGAGCAGCAGCCACTTCCTCTACCCTGTCTGGCGGCTCTCGCCCCAGCCGCAGAAGACCAGTGTCCCTCGGGGCTACTACAGCCACCAGCTCCGGACTTTCCATCGCCGGTCCCTCATCCCGCTCTGCCCCCTCTTGTGCCTCCCACGGTCCCCGGCTGCCTGCCAGCAGCACATCACCACCACTGAGCCTGCCTGCTGAGGAACACCGCCACCTTCCCCCGTCTCCTGGTCAGCGCATACCTATTTTGCATTTGAATTCACGTATAAATCAGAATTTATTAACTATTGTTATGCATAAACATTATTATAAGTATGTATTTTAGAGTTGTAATAATAAAATATGATTATTATTTCAGAGCCTTCAACATCGGCTGCGGGACGTGGCCTCTATGGGTCCCAAACTCCTTCCTGTCCCTCCCACTGTAAATCATCCTCCGACCTTCATCCTAGCTCCTCGTCTGCTGGACCTACGACATCCACCGGTACTTCATGTTAACGTTCATTGTATGCCAACCCATGAAAATCTGATCATTGTCTTTAATTCAAAGTAATTTTTTATTTATTTTAATAGGTCACACTCCTGAAGAGATGGAGCAGACAGTTTGGGAGTGTGGCCGGTGCCAGGAACCTGACCCTCCAGAGAGCTCGGAGGGATTGGTGTCGTGGGTCCAGTGTGACAGCTGCCACACATGGTATCACACCATGTGTGTGGGCTGGGACGAGGAGCTGGATGATGAAGAGGATTATTTCAAATGCCATGCGTGTCCTGATTTTTAATTAAATTTTTGATTGGTTTGTTTTTAAATAAATGTTTGCACAGAACTTTTCAATCATTTGCACAAGTTATTTGTCTTTCACTTTAACAATGTAGCTTTTTAATCATGAATACTTGTGTTTTTAGTTGTAATATAACTCTTACTCTGCACTGTGTGTTATGATAATAATTGTTATATACAATATGTGTACATAATTGTTAAATTCCATACATCAGCTGGTGTTTTGCCAGTGATTGACATGAGAAGAGTTTAACAAAACATCCAGCAGGTGGTGGTATACGCTCAAACGGAAATTAAGGAGCTTTTATTGCATCATTTGGAGTTGTTGAAGCGTGATATCTTATTGTGAAGGACAGAACTACGGTCCCGGATGTGTTGACAGCATTGATGGTCATTTTTGCGACCCTGGAACAAGCGAATATCCCCGAAAAACCAGCAGCAGCCAGTGTTTACAACGAGGATAGAAGTCCGTACGGATTAGGCCAATAGCCTAATTCACCCGTGTTAGCATCGTTTTAACGACTCTGGTAAAGGCAAAGCTAACTGTAATAATTACAACAATATTTCGTTTGAAAGGTACGAAGTTTAAC
>JAFEUB010001257.1:465000-467500 GCA_024529925.1 Ophthalmolycus amberensis
ACTTCACTCATCACGTTTCTCTTTCTCAGGGAGTCGAGAGAGACCACTTCAGCATGTTTCATAATGCTGATCAGCAACATGTTGAAGCAGCTCTGCTGGACTCTGCTGGACTCTGCTGGACTCTGCTGGACTGGACTGGGCTGTGCTGGACTGTGCTGGACTGTGCTGGACTGGGCTGTGCTGGACTGTGCTGGACTGTGCTGGACTCTGCTGGACTGTGCTGGACTGTGCTGGACTGTGCTGGACTGGGCTGGACTGTGCTGGACTGTGCTGGACTGTGCTGGACTGGGCTGTGCTGGACTGTGCTGGACTGTGCTGGACTGTGCTGGACTGGGCTGTGCTGGACTGTGCTGGACTGTGCTGGACTGGGCTGTGCTGGACTGTGCTGGGCTGTGCTGGACTGTGCTGGACTCTGCTGGACTGTGCTGGACTGTGCTGGACTGTGCTGGACTCTGCTGGACTGTGCTGTGCTGGACTGTGCTGGACTGTGCTGGACTGTGCTGGACTCTGCTAGACTGTGCTGGACTGTGCTGGACTGTGCTAGACTGTGCTGGACTGTGCTGGACTCTGCTGGACTGTGCTGGACTGTGCTAGACTGTGCTGGACTGTGCTGGACTCTGCTAGACTGTGCTGGACTGTGCTGGACTGTGCTGGACTCTGCTGGACTGTGCTGGACTGTGCTGGACTGTGCTGGACTCTGCTGGACTGTGCTGGACTGTGCTGTGCTGTGCTGTGCTGGACTGTGCTGGACTGTGCTGGACTGTGCTGGACTCTGCTAGACTGTGCTGGACTGTGCTGGACTGTGCTAGACTGTGCTGGACTGTGCTGGACTCTGCTGGACTGTGCTGGACTGTGCTAGACTGTGCTGGACTGTGCTGGACTCTGCTAGACTGTGCTGGACTGTGCTGGACTCTGCTGGACTGTGCTGGACTGTGCTGGACTCTGCTGGACTCTGCTGGACTGTGCTGGACTCTGCTGGACTGTGCTGGACTGTGCTGGACTCTGCTGGACTGTGCTGGACTGTGTTGGACTCTGCTGGACTCTGTTGGACTGTGCTGGACTCTGCTAGACTGTGCTGGACTCTGCTGGACTGTGTTGGACTCTGCTGGACTCTGTTGGACTGTGCTGGACTCTGCTGGACTCTGCTGGACTGTGCTAGACTGTGCTGGACTGTGCTGGACTGTGTTGGACTCTGCTGGACTCTGTTGGACTGTGCTGGACTCTGCTGGACTCTGCTGGACTGTGCTAGACTGTGCTAGACTGTGCTGGACTGTGCTGGACTGTGTTGGACTCTGCTGGACTGTGCTGGACTGTGCTGGACTGTGCTGGACTGTGCTGGACTCTGCTGGACTCTGCTGGACTGTGCTGGACTCTGCTGTACAGCGTGATGTACATCGTGGTTAAAGCAGCTCTGTGCTCAGCGGATCTCTTACTTTGTTCACAGGATCATTAAAGGAACTCTGATATTCTAGGAAACGCACTCATTGCTGTAGTCAGGTGATACTCAGAGATATGAAGCACCCAGCAGCTGGTTAGCTTAGCTTAGCATAAAGGCTGGAAACAGAGGGAAATAGCTAGCTTGATAAAATCCACCGAAGCAGGTTTGTAGCGTTTTGGTTAAACTTACAAAGTGTTTCTCACTATTGTTCTACCTTTTTATTGATGAGCTTATTTTAGTCTAAAGACTATAAAATACATAACAATCAATACTTATCTATATATAATACTTATAATACTTACCATCTATATACAATACATAACAATATACAATACTTATCCCAGTGCAGTGTTTACTTACTACCTAGTGAGGTGAAGTAGTGGAAGATTAAATGCAGCTAAACTGTGAAGTTGTAAAAATGAAACTAAAAAGGTTGAATCAGCATTAAACACAACAAAAGAAAATAATTCATGAACGCTAGAAGTACGTCTGCACACTGGCTCTGTGATTGGTGCACAGCAGTAAACAACAGTAAACAACAGTAAACAAGAGTAAACTGCAGTAAACAACAGTAAACAACAGTAAACAGCAGTAAACGAGTAAACAACAGCAAACAACAGCAAACAATAGTAAACAACAGTAAACAACAGCAAACAATAGTAAACAAGAGTAAACCGCAGTAAACAAGAGTAAACAGCAGTAAACAGCAGTAAACAAGAGTAAACAATAGTAAACAGCAGTAAACAAGAATAAACAAGAGTAAACAGCAGTAAACAAGAGTAAACAGCAGTAAACAAGAGTAAACAACAGTAAACAGCAGTAAACAAGAGTAAACAGCAGTAAACAAGAGTAAAAAGCAGTAAACAAGAGTAAACCGGAGTAAACAGCAGTAAACAAGAGTAAACAACAGTAAACAGCAGTAAACAACAGTAAACAGCAGTAAACAACAGTAAACAGCAGTAAACAAGAGTAAACAAGAGTAAACAGCAGTAAACAACAGTAAACAGCAGTAAACAAGAGTAAACAGCAGTAAACAACAGTAAACAACAGTAAACAGCAGTA
>JAFEUB010001257.1:475000-485000 GCA_024529925.1 Ophthalmolycus amberensis
ATCTATACTAACAAAACCATGAAGTACTACATCTATACTAACAAAAACATGATGTACTACATCTATACTAACAAAACCATGGAGTACTACATCTATACTAACAAAACCACGAAGTACTACATCTATACTAACAAAAACATGATGTACTACATCTATACTAACAAAACCACGAAGTACTACATCTATGCTAACAAAAACATGAAGTACTACATCTATACTAACAAAAACATGATGTACTACATCTATACTAACAAAACCACGAAGTACTACATCTATACCAGGGGTCTTCAACTAAAATTCCAAAAGGTCCAGATTGAGAAAATCTCCTCGGGCAAAGGTCCGAAACATTACAATAATAATATCTAACTCGCGCTATTTAGTGCCATATATATATATATATATATATATATATATTGAAGAAGCCTATATATACTTGATATGTAGATATATATTGAAGAAGCCTATATATACTTGATATATAGATATATATTGAAGAAGCCTAGTAGTAGTAACAATGTCTCTGTGTAGTCAACAACTGTCAAATCAAATAAAGAAAGTACACATCAATTATATAGTTATATTTTAACAATTATTATTCTCAGTTTTGAAATTTAACTGGATGGATTATAAATAATACATAAATAAATGTTCTTCTCATTTCAAGTACAATAAGGGCTGGATTAAAGAAAACTGACAAAACAGAAAGCTTTTGAAAAATGTGCATCTTAAAATAAAGTAATTCATTTTAGAAACATTAATTTCACTGAATTGTCCTGCAGCTTTAAATTCAGTTTTAAATGCAGTTTTAAATTCAGTGAGCAGGACTTTATCTGTGGTTATTAACACTTGTTTCAGCTCTATCCTCTCTGGTAACATCATTGTTGGACAGTGAATTAACGTGTTAGGATTCTGATCATTTTGGGCTCTTATGTTTATTTTCTGTGTCTTCATTTAGATGTGAGTGGGTACGTTTGTTCAAAGGAGTTGTGCTTTGTCTCGTAGTGCACTTCATTTGCCGCTTTTATCAATAGTTACGGTTTCTGAACATATGAGAGATGCTGGATTTAACTGCCTGCGGGAAGAATTAACATAGAAGAGTCTGTTCATTCATGCTTATAAATTATATTCTCTCTGAACACGTTTCTCTTTTTGGAGAACGTCATGTGAGATAACTTCTCTGATCAGCGCAATTTTCCTGCTCTTGTTTCTATTTCCTCGTCTCTCCCCGTCTGTCACGGTGTGTGTAAACCTCGCTCAGTCAGGAAACTTGTCAGAATACTCACATTTGATTGGCTGAGCTTTACAACGCATTGGTCGGTGTCTCCTGCACCGCTGAACAAGTACCGTAACGGCTGTATAAGATGCGCCGCTTAAAAGTAAAAACTCGCTGCCTAATATGTATGATTCCGAAATATCGATTTTAGGTCCTGGGTCCGGATGCAACTGCGTCTGGGTCCGGATCCGGACCGCGGTCCGCCAGTTAGAGACCCCTGATCTATACTAACAAAACCATGGAGTACTACATCACTTCTCCACTTAAGCCCGAGCGCCCCCTTTTTTGTGGGTTGTGGAGAAAGTTTAGCATATATACCGCCGGAAAGAATGCACTTATCACCAACGAATATAATGATGTTGCATATCAGATTAAACAGCAGAACCTGGGCTACAATAATTTGTAAGCCATTTTTACATGCTCCAAACACAACTCAAACAACAACTAAATGAATTACCAAATATCAAAATCCATATAGCGCCACCTGGTCAACCCACTCGCCACATTTCTGGCTCTACCGCTGTGGTACTTTATGCAACACACACACATGATATCTCACAAGAAAGCAGACACTCCACAGATTCCAGACATATCCATCAAATCCAGCTCCAACAAAGCATTAGCGAGATATGAGCCAAAGAACACCAACAACAGAAATCGCTTCATCAAACGAGAGTTGTAAAATGTCTCTTTCCTTTGCTGTTTTTCATCGATATGTTAATTTTCCCGGTAACTCCAGACAGAGATACGTTAGACCTTCGTCCTGTGTTACACTAGAATCATTCCGGGCGGTTCTATGTTGCTGTGAGTCCAAGCAGGAAGTGTTAGAATCGCCTTGCGTCACAGCATGTCTCACAGGACGGCGCCCTGCTGATTCTGATTGGCTAACAGTGCTGTCAATCTCATGTTGGTTGGCTTAGCTAAATTATATTGGCTCCAACGCTTCAAATGAGGTGTCAATCACTGAAATCAACCAATGGGTTGCTGAGATAGAGCCCTGCGTAATCACAGGGGGCTGACATGAGAAAACCTCCAGTGCGCAGAGACACAGAGACTCAGAGAGGATTCTGGCTTTCAAAATAAAAGCCAAACTGCTGTATTTGGATGTATTGAACACCATCAGTGATGTACAAGTGACATGTATAGTTTGGTACGTGAGAAAATTCAAAAGGCACAGATGGTTCCAAAATGACCATTTTGGAGACCTCGGCTGACCTCTCTGGACTAAACCCTCTAACTTTGCTCTGCGTCACTTCATCACAGTCTAACTTTGCACAGAGACTGTTCACATGTTGTGCTGTGATTTGGGAGTTTTAAACTTTCAGCTGCATCATTCCCAAGAAATAATCATCCTGAAAGTGCCTTTCTTTTTTTAGGCGAACCTGAAACCTTTTAATTTGAGCTGTGTGCCATCTTCATCTACTCTTAACCAGTAAGATGTACACTGATATTTACACATCTGAACACATCTCACCAGTGTTCCCTTTATTATAACAGCAGCATTACTCAAATAGACCTTGTGGTTGCAGAGATACACTCTTTGAGTACAGGTATGCAACTGTCCAGCAGAGGCCTAACAAATAGGTCCGTTGTCAACAGGTTAAAACATTAAACATGTCAATAAGTGGACTGTTAAAGGAGACAGAACAGATATTAATATACTAATCAGCACTACATCCTCAGATGAGTTCATGTGTGTGTGTGTGTGTGTGTGAGGAGTCATCAGGCCATCACCACGTCACCTCACTTTCCTCATTAGTACAAATAAAACACACTTTCTTTCAGTGCCAGTCCGTCTCTTCTCCAGTGTCTTAAGACAGTGCCAAGAAGTCAGAGTGTGTGTGTGTGTGTGTGTGAGTGTGTGTGTGTGTGAGTGTGTGTGTGTGTGTGTGTGTGTGAGTGTGTGTCTATTCATGAGCTTTCTAACACACACTCGCTCTTTGTTAGATGTGAGATAATACGTTTATTTTTAATGTCACGCTGTTTCTCTCTGTTCATTCATGTCTCTTCATTTTAAATCACAGACATTTTGAATAATATACAGAATATATATATATAATATATATACTTGTGAGTAGAACACATCCTACTTGTGTACTTGTACTTTGTTGTCCTGGTACTAGAACACATCCTACTTATGTACTTGTACTTTGTTGTACTGGTACTAGAACACATACTACTTGTGTACTTGTACTTTGTTGTACTGGTACTAGAACACATACTACTTGTGTACTTGTACTTTGTTGTCCTGGTACTAGATAGAACACATAATACTTGTGTACTTGTACTTTGTTGTACTGGTACTAGATAGAACACATACTACTTGTGTACTTGTACTTTGTTGTCCTGGTACTAGAACACATACTACTTGTGTACTTGTACTTTGTTGTCCTGGTACTAGAACACACAATACTTGTGTACTTGTACTTTGTTGTCCTGGTACTAGAACACATAATTGTGTACTTGTACTTTGTTGTACTGGTACTAGAACACATACTACTTGTGTACTTGTACTTTGTTGTCCTGGTACTAGAACACATAATACTTGTGTACTTGTACTTTGTTGTCTTGGTACTAGAACACATAATACTTGTGTACTTGTACTTTGTTGTCCTGGTACTAGAACACATACTACTTGTGTACTTGTACTTTGTTGTCTTGGTACTAGAACACATACTACTTGTGTACTTGTACTTTGTTGTACTGGTACTAGAACACATAATACTTGTGTACTTGTACTTTGTTGTCCTGGTACTAGAACACATTATACTTGTGTACTTGTACTTTGTTGTCCTGGTACTAGAACACATACTACTTGTGTACTTGTACTTTGTTGTCCTGGTACTAGAACACATAATACTTGTGTACTTGTACTTTGTTGTAATGGTACTAGATAGAACACATACTACTTGTGTACTTGTACTTTGTTGTCCTGGTACTAGATAGAACACATAATACTTGTGTACTTGTACTTTGTTGTCCTGGTACTAGAACACATACTACTTGTGTACTTGTACTTTGTTGTCCTGGTACTAGATAGAACACATACTACTTGTGTACTTGTACTTTGTTGTCCTGGTACTAGAACACATAATACTTGTGTACTTGTACTTTGTTGTACTGGTACTAGATAGAACACATACTACTTGTGTACTTGTACTTTGTTGTCCTGGTACTAGAACACATAATACTTGTGTACTTGTACTTTGTTGTACTGGTACTAGATAGAACACATACTACTTGTGTACTTGTACTTTGTTGTCCTGGTACTAGAACACATACTACTTGTGTACTTGTACTTTGTTGTCCTGGTACTAGATAGAACACATACTACTTGTGTACTTGTACTTTGTTGTACTTGTACTTTGTTGTCCTGGTACTAGATAGAACACATACTACTTGTGTACTTGTACTTTGTTGTCCTGGTACTAGAACACATACTACTTGTGTACTTGTACTTTGTTGTCCTGATACTAGATAGAACACATACTACTTGTGTACTTGTACTTTGTTGTCCTGGTACTAGAACGCATACTACTTGTGTACTTGTACTTTGTTGTCCTGGTACTAGAACACATAATACTTGTGTACTTGTACTTTGTTGTACTGGTACTAGATTGAACACATACTACTTGTGTACTTGTACTTTGTTGTCCTGGTACTAGATAGAACACATAATACTTGTGTACTTGTACTTTGTTGTCCTGGTACTAGATAGAACACATACTACTTGTGTACTTGTACTTTGTTGTCCTGGTACTAGAACGCATACTACTTGTGTACTTGTACTTTGTTGTCCTGGTACTAGAACACATAATACTTGTGTACTTGTACTTTGTTGTACTGGTACTAGATAGAACACATCCTACTTGTGTACTTGTACTTTGTTGTCCTGGTACTAGAACACATACTACTTGTGTACTTGTACTTTGTTGTCCTGGTACTAGAACACATACTACTTGTGTACTTGTACTTTGTTGTCCTGGTACTAGATAGAACACATACTACTTGTGTACTTGTACTTTGTTGTCCTGGTACTAGAACACATAATACTTGTGTACTTGTACTTTGTTGTTCTGGTACTAGATAGAACACATAATACTTGTGTACTTGTACTTTGTTGTCCTGGTACTAGAACACATACTACTTGTGTACTTGTACTTTGTTGTCCTGGTACTAGATAGAACACATACTACTTGTGTACTTGTACTTTGTTGTCCTGGTACTAGATAGAACACATACTACTTGTGTACTTGTACTTTGTTGTCCTGGTACTAGAACACATACTACTTGTGTACTTGTACTTTGTTGTCCTGGTACTAGATAGAACACATACTACTTGTGTACTTGTACTTTGTTGTACTTGTACTTTGTTGTCCTGGTACTAGATAGAACACATACTACTTGTGTACTTGTACTTTGTTGTCCTGGTACTAGAACACATACTACTTGTGTACTTGTACTTTGTTGTCCTGGTACTAGATAGAACACATACTACTTGTGTACTTGTACTTTGTTGTCCTGGTACTAGAACGCATACTACTTGTGTACTTGTACTTTGTTGTCCTGGTACTAGAACACATAATACTTGTGTACTTGTACTTTGTTGTACTGGTACTAGATTGAACACATACTACTTGTGTACTTGTACTTTGTTGTCCTGGTACTAGATAGAACACATACTACTTGTGTACTTGTACTTTGTTGTCCTGGTACTAGAACGCATACTACTTGTGTACTTGTAACTTGTGTACTTGTACTTTGTTGTCCTGGTACTAGATAGAACACATACTACTTGTGTACTTGTACTTTGTTGTCCTGGTACTAGATAGAACACATACTACTTGTGTACTTGTACTTTGTTGTCCTGGTACTAGATAGAACACATACTACTTGTGTACTTGTACTTTGTTGTCCTGGTACTAGAACACATACTACTTGTGTACTTGTACTTTGTTGTCCTGGTACTAGAACACATACTACTTGTGTACTTGTACTTTGTTGTCCTGGTACTAGATAGAACACATACTACTTGTGTACTTGTACTTTGTTGTCCTGGTACTAGATAGACACATACTACTTGTGTACTTGTACTTTGTTGTCCTGGTACTAGAACACATACTACTTGTGTACTTGTACTTTGTTGTCCTGGTACTAGATAGAACACATACTACTTGTGTACTTGTACTTTGTTGTCCTGGTACTAGATAGAACACATACTACTTGTGTACTTGTACTTTGTTGTCCTGGTACTAGATAACACATACTACTTGTGTACTTGTACTTTGTTGTCCTGGTACTAGATAGAACACATACTACTTGTGTACTTGTACTTTGTTGTCCTGGTACTAGATAACACATACTACTTGTGTACTTGTACTTTGTTGTCCTGGTACTAGAACACATACTACTTGTGTACTTGTACTTTGTTGTCCTGGTACTAGATAGAACACATACTACTTGTGTACTTGTACTTTGTTGTCCTGGTACTAGAACACATACTACTTGTGTACTTGTACTTTGTTGTCCTGGTACTAGAAACACATAATACTTGTGTACTTGTACTTTGTTGTCCTGGTACTAGATAACACATACTACTTGTGTACTTGTACTTTGTTGTCCTGGTACTAGAACACATAATACTTGTGTACTTGTACTTTGTTGTCCTGGTACTAGATAGAACACATACTACTTGTGTACTTGTACTTTGTTGTCCTGGTACTAGAACACATACTACTTGTGTACTTGTACTTTGTTGTCCTGGTACTAGAACACATACTACTTGTGTACTTGTACTTTGTTGTCCTGGTACTAGAACATATACTACTTGTGTACTTGTACTTGTTGTCCTGGTACTAGAACATTACTCTTGGTACTTGTACTTTGTGTCCTGGTACTAGAACACATACTACTTGTGTACTTGTACTTTGTTGCCTGGTACTAGAACACATACTACTTGTGTACTTGTACTTTGTGTGTCCTGGTACTAGAACACATACTACTTGTGTACTTGTACTTTGTTGTCCTGGTACTAGAACAATATACTACTTGTGTACTTGTACTTTGTTGTCCTGGTACTAGATAGAACACATTATCCACCTCCTCCACAAACAGCTCCGAGGATCAAGAGGGAGGAAAGCCCGACAACAGGCAGCGCTTACCGGCCGTCAGGAGGACGAGGATCCCGGTCCAAAACGTCCAGCGCCGAGTCATCATCTGCGGGGAAAGTGATCCGCACAAACAGCGGAGGCTCTCGGTCCGTCGGTCGGTCCTCGGTCCCGGTATCAGCGGAGACTCTCTCATGTATGTGGACACACAGAGTCCAGATGTTTTTCATCCAGATGTGGGTTAGCCCCGCCCCCCGCTGCTGCCTCTGTGTTTCCACTGCTCGTGTCGCCATGTGTTCCTATGATGACTATGAAGTACTCAGTTCTTATACTTTAGTACAAGTACTAATACCACCATGGAAACATATACTCACAAGTAAAAGTCCTGCATGCAAAGAAATGTTAACAAGAGTTTCCACAATAAAATAAATACTGCTAAGTAATATCTTAAAGTACATTAAATGATAAGTACTAGAAGCAAACTGTACTCAAAGTATCAAATGTAAAAGTACTGCAGAACGGCTCCATTCAAAGTGTCACGTTTATTTTATAGGAATATGTATTATTTTTGTAATTGACATTATTATTAATCATTTAATTATTCCTGGTTCAGTACCATCTTTACAACATTCTAAAATAATATCATCATCTGTATTAACTGTTATACTTTCATCTTTAACTGTGTATTTTATAAACTGATCACAAGTTTCACTTATTAAATATGAATCTTCTCAGCTGTGAGACGCTTAAACTGAGACGGAGACGACCAACGAGATTATTACAGATCATTAGACACACACACACGCACACACACACACACACACACACACGCACACACGCACACACACCTCTCCTATATATATATGTATATATATACATATATATATATATACATATATATATATATATACATATATATATATATATATATGAATATATTCATATATATATATATATATATGTATATATACTGTATATATTCATATATATATATATATATATGAATATATACAGTATATGTACATATATATATATATATATATATGTACATATATATATATATACATATATATATATATATATATATATATGAATATATTCATATATATATATATATATATATATATATATATATATATGAATATATTCATATATTGATATATATATATATATATATATATATATGAATATATACAGTATATGTACATATATATATATATATGTATATTCATATATATATATATATATATATATATATATATATAAATATGTATATATACTGTATATATACATATATATATATATATATGAATATATTCATAAAAATATATATATATATGTACATATACTGTATATATTCATATATATATATATATATGAATATATACAGTATATGTACATATATATATATATATATGTATATTCATATATATATATATATATATATGTATATATACTGTATATATTCATATATATATATATATATATATGTATATATACTGTATATATTCATATATATATATATATATATATGAAGTCTGGAGGTCAGTTTGACGCTCTGCTGCCCCCTCGTGGCCTCACCGTGTAACTTCAGTAGTTTCACTGGTGAGAAAATAAACAAAACATTTAAGTTTAATATTTATTTTTGACTTTTTATAAAAACTCGTCTTCTAAATGTAAAGTCAGCAAAACAATGATTCAGTTTCTTCAAAATAAAAGCACTGAATGAGCTCTAATTGTGTTCAAATTAAGTTTTAAATACTTGTGACCTTCCAGAGAACAGAGCTCACAGATGTATTACTGAGCCTCCTTTATTTATTCATCTTTACTTTCGTATGATTCATAGTTCGGTTCAAATGAAATCGACATTCTGATTGATAAAGTTTCATGCTAATAACTTATTCAGCTTTTTAAAACAACGGGGACAGATCCAGCACGGACAGTTAGGGAGTGAGAGACATGAAGACATGCTGAGACATGATATATAGTTATAAATACATCATTATATATATGTGTGTGTTTTATATTATAGTGAATATTATTATATGATATATATATATATTATTATATGATATATATATTATTATATGATATATACATTATTATATGATATATATATATTATTATATGATATATATATATTATATGATATATACATTATTATATGATATACATATTGTTATATTATACTGAGACTAAAATAAGATGTCCTGACGTGTTTATCAAAGTGTTATTTCTGGGGTTTTTCATGTTGGAATAAAGGTTAAATATTTAACTGTAAAGTAGTAATGCGTGTTTGATACCTTCATGTTTTCATATTAAATCATTCTGGGATGTTTGCTGACATTGATTGATGTGGCTCAGCCCTACAGAGAACATGTTCCACCAGCTCCGCTGATCTCTGGGATTGTACATAAATATTTTGATGCATTACTTCGTTTTGAGTTCGTGGTGGTGCTTTTATTCTGAAGGAATTGCGCCGGAAGTACTGTGGTTGTTTCTCCTGGTGGAAGAACTGATACAAAGTAACACATGTTTGTGTCAAAATAAAAGTTAAAGTAGATAAATGAACAGAGTCTGGTGCAGCGCGGTCACACGTGTTCTCAGCGCTGATAACAGC
>JAFEUB010001257.1:490000-500000 GCA_024529925.1 Ophthalmolycus amberensis
GAGAGGAGGAGGAGAGGGGAGGAGGAGAGAGGAGAGGAGGAGGAGAGGGGAGGAGGAGAGGGGAGGAGAGGGGAGGAGAGGGGAGGAGGAGAGGAGTGGAGAGGGGAGGAGAGGAGGAGGAGAGGGGAGGAGAGGGGAGGAGGAGAGGAGAGAGGAGGAGAGGGGAGGAGAGGGGAGGAGGAGAGAGGAGAGGAGGAGAGGGGAGGAGAGGGGAGGAGGAGAGGGGAGGAGAGGGGAGGAGGAGAGAGGAGATGAGGAGAGGGGAGGAGAGGGGAGGAGAGGAGGAGGAGAGGGGAGGAGGAGAGAGGAGGAGAGGGGAGGAGAGGGGAGGAGAGGGGAGGAGGAGAGAGGAGAGGGGAGGAGAGGGGAGGAGGAGAGGAGAGGAGAGGGGAGGAGAGGAGAGGAGGAGGAGAGGAGAGAGGAGGAGAGGGGAGGAGAGGGGAGGAGGGGAGGAGAGGAGAGGGGAGGAGAGGGGAGGAGAGGGGAGGAGAGGAGGAGGAGAGAGGAGGAGAGGGTCGAGGGTTTAAATCCCGACGACTTTAACCCAAACATAAAGTTCATAACTCTTCTTCATGTCGTATTAATATATTAGAGATGATGCAGCGAAGGACACATGAGAGAAACTTTCCTTTCCTTGTTTCCTATAATTCCTCACTAGCCTCCTTCCCTCATCGCTGCCTTGCTCCCTCAGATGATGTTCATGTTTGTTTCAGGAGGAGGAAACACCTTCCGGCTGCTGAAGAGTCTCTATGACAACGAGGTGGTGACGGAGATCAGGAGGAGAGTGATGGAGGTAACACACACACACACACACACACACACTAACACACACACACACACACACACAGTAACACACACACAGTAACACACACACACACTAACACACACACACACACACACACAGTAACACACAGTAACACACACACACACAGTAACACACACACACACACAGTAACACACACACACACACACACAGTAACACACACACACACACACACACTAACACACACACACACACACAGTAACACACACACACACACACACACAGTAACACACAGTAACACACGCACACACAGTAACACACACACACACACTCACACACACACACACACACACACAGTAACACACAGTAACACACACACACACACACACACACACAAACACACACACACACACACAGTAACACACACACACACACAGTAACACACAGTAACACACGCACACACAGTAACACACACACACACACTCACACACACACACACACTCACACACACACACACACACACACACACAGTAACACACACAGTAACACACACACAGTAACACACTCACACACACACAGTAACGCACACACACACACACACACACACACAGTAACACTCACACACACACACAGTAACACTCTCACACACACACACAGTAACACTCTCACACACACACACAGTAACACTCTCACACACACACACAGTTAAACTCCCCCCCCCCCCCAGGACGGCGTCCCCTACATGGGCTCCAGCGCCGGCACCAACGTGGCGACCGTCAGCATCAACACCACCAACGACATGCCGATCGTCTACCCGCCGTCCTTCAGCGCCATCGGACTCGTTCCCTTCAACATCAACCCGCACTACCAGGACCCCGACCCAGGCAGCCGCCACATGGGGGTGAGTCTCAGCGTCCGGCCGCACCCCGGAGACAAACCTCCGGGGTGTTGACGTTATGAGTTATGAGTTATGAGTTATGAGTTTTGAGAGTCAGGGCGACTGTGGCTAAGTGGAGAGCAGGGCCGTCCTTCAATCGGCGGTTCGATCCCCGGCTCCGTTAGTCGATGTGTCCTTGAGCGAGACACTTAACCCCAGAATGTCTCCTGTAGCTGTGCCTACGGTGAGTGAACGTGATAGAATCTAGAGTTTGGATAAAAGCGTCTGCTCAATGACAGTAATGTCATGTAAAGCTGCATTCTCTCTAGTGTCCACCAGGGGGCGACTCCTCTGGTTGTATAGAAGTCTATGAGAAAATGACTCTACTTCTCTCTTGATTTATTACCTCAGTAAACATTGTAAACATGAGTTTATGGTCTCAATCTCTAGTTTCAAGTCTTCTTCAATACAGCATGATGTTCATTTAGTACATTATGGTCCATTTAGAGTCAAACAGACCATAAAGCAGGGGATGCTTTAGGGCGGGGCTACACAGTGATTGACAGGTCTCTGCCAGAGACGTATACGGCGTCTCTACGTCACTCCTCCTCAGTCCAGATATAGTCACTTCCTGTTCACTGGGTGCAAATAAAACAAGATGGCGACGGCGAATTCGCCGAATGGGAGACTTCATGAACGTGTCGGTTGTTTGATACAGAAAGACACGGACGCCTACATGAACATATGAGTTAAGAGAGTTATATAGTTTTCATTAATACCTGTACTTATTACAAAGTACTTCACTGGAATATTTCTATTTTACGCTGCTTTTTATTTATACTTTTCACAACATGTACTTTCACTACTTACTACTGCTACATTTGTCTATTACTTTTACTTGAGTAGGATTTTGAATGCAGAACTTTTACTTTATTATCTTCACATAGTTGTATCGTCATTATTACTATTTCTATTATTATTATCATCATCATTGTTATTATTACTGCATTCAGCTGCTTCAGACGCTCCGTAATAAAAAGCTGGACTTTAATACTGATTCTTTTTATCAAATAGAAAAGTGTCTCATCATTGATCTCTTTGTGAAGTCTGCCCATTGATCACAATGGTGATCATTTCACTGACACCGATTGGTCGATTTCCTGCCATGTGAGTCCAAAGGTCCTTTAATCAGTGCACTCAGGTCAAATAAAAACTGGGTACTATATATATATAAAATGTAATATACATATATAATACCCAGTTTTTAATATATTACATTGTATGTAAAGTGAAATGAGAAACAAGAAGCTCGATGTTCATTTATGAAGTTATGCAACATGTGAAGCTGTTTCAACAAAAATAAAATGCTGTGTCAGCAAACGGAAATAAAAGTCCTGACGTTTGATGTTCTCCAGACAACCCACAATCCTTTGCAGTCTGACTCAGTTCTCATACATTCATGATTTCTCTGCACATGATATTATTTAGTCATTACTAAAATAGGATGAACATTTTATTTTCATTATCCATTATTGTCTTATTTTCTGAGCAGTCTGAAGTCTAAAGTCTAAAGTTTAATTATCAAAGAATCTGCAGAAGTTATTAGAGAACCACACATTCAGTGTGTGGTTCTCATATTTATATGTAATTATTCAAAGACACGCCCATAAATCTGACTCAATATATACTTCAAAATAAACTGGCTCCATGGTAACATTATACTTCCTGTTGACATCCTCCAAAGCATTATGGGAAATGTTGTTTTGTTGCAGGAGACCAGAGAGCAGAGGATCACCCAGTACCACGAAGAACCCGATACTCCGTGTGTCCTGGTGAGACCTGTTAGCTTAGCCTCAGTCTGTTAGCATGACATCATGACCTGAGACCTGTTAGCTTAGCCTCAGTCTATTAGCATATCACGACCTGAGACCTGTTATCTTTAGCCTCAGTCTGTTAGCATATCACGACCTGAGACCTGTTAGCTTTAGCCTCAGTCTGTTAGCATGACATCATGACCTGAGACCTGTTAGCTTTATCCTCAGTCTGTTAGCATGACATCATGACCTGAGACCTGTTAGCTTTATCCTCAGTCTGTTAGCATGACATCATGACCTGAGACCTGTTAGCTTTATCCTCAGTCTGTTAGCATATCACGACCTGAGACCTGTTAGCTTTAGCCTCAGTCTGTTAGCATGACATCATGACCTGAGACCTGTTAGCTGTATCCTCAGTCTGTTAGCATATCACGACCTGAGACCTGTTAACTTTATCCTCAGTCTGTTATCATGACCTGAGACCTGTTAGCTTTATCCTCAGTCTGTTAGCATATCACGACCTGAGACCTGTTAGCTTTAGCCTCAGTCTGTTAGCATGACATCATGACCTGAGACCTGTTAGCTTAGCCTCAGTCTATTAGCATATCACGACCTGAGACCTGTTATCTTTAGCCTCAGTCTGTTAGCATGACATCATGACCTGAGACCTGTTAGCTTTATCCTCAGTCTGTTAGCATATCACGACCTGAGACCTGTTAGCTTTAGCCTCAGTCTGTTAGCATGACATCATGACCTGAGACCTGTTAGCTTTATCCTCAGTCTGTTAGCATATCACGACCTGAGACCTGTTAACTTTAGCCTCAGTCTGTTAGCATATCACGACCTGAGACCTGTTAGCTTTAGCCTCAGTCTGTTAGCATGACATCATGACCTGAGACCTGTTAGCTTTATCCTCAGTCTGTTAGCATATCACGACCTGAGACCTGTTAACTTTAGCATCAGTCTGTTAGCATATCACGACCTGAGACCTGTTATCTTTAGCCTCAGTCTGTTAGCATGACATCATGACCTGAGACCTGTTAGCTTTATCCTCAGTCTGTTAGCATATCACGACCTGATAGCTTTAGCCTCAGTCTGTTAGCATATCACGACCTGATAGCTTTAGCCTCAGTCTATTAGCATATCACGACCTGAGACCTGTTAGCTTTAGTCTCAGTCTGTTAGCATGACATCATGACCTGAGACCTGTTAGCTTTATCCTCAGTCTGTTAGCATATCACGACCTGAGACCTGTTAACTTTAGCCTCAGTCTGTTAGCATATCACGACCTGAGACCTGTTAGCTTTAGCCTCAGTCTGTTAGCATGACATCATGACCTGAGACCTGTTAGCTTTATCCTCAGTCTGTTAGCATATCACGACCTGAGACCTGTTAACTTTAGCATCAGTCTATTAGCATATCACGACCTGAGACCTGTTATCTTTAGCCTCAGTCTGTTAGCATGACATCATGACCTGAGACCTGTTAGCTTTATCCTCAGTCTGTTAGCATATCACGACCTGAGACCTGTTAGCTTTAGCCTCAGTCTGTTAGCATGACATCATGACCTGAGACCTGTTAGCTTTATCCTCAGTCTGTTAGCATATCACGACCTGAGACCTGTTAACTTTAGCCTCAGTCTGTTAGCATATCACGACCTGAGACCTGTTAGCTTTAGCCTCAGTCTGTTAGCATGACATCATGACCTGAGACCTGTTAGCTTTATCCTCAGTCTGTTAGCATATCACGACCTGAGACCTGTTAACTTTAGCATCAGTCTGTTAGCATATCACGACCTGAGACCTGTTATCTTTAGCCTCAGTCTGTTAGCATGACATCATGACCTGAGACCTGTTAGCTTTAGCCTCAGTCTGTTAGCATATCACGACCTGAGACCTGTTATCTTTAGCCTCAGTCTGTTAGCATGACATCATGACCTGAGACCTGTTAGCTTTATCCTCAGTCTGTTAGCATATCACGACCTGATAGCTTTAGCCTCAGTCTGTTAGCATATCACGACCTGATAGCTTTAGCCTCAGTCTATTAGCATATCACGACCTGAGACCTGTTATCTTTAGCCTCAGTCTGTTAGCATGACATCATGACCTGAGACCTGTTAGCTTTAGCCTCAGTCTGTTAGCATATCACGACCTGAGACCTGTTATCTTTAGCCTCAGTCTGTTAGCATGACATCATGACCTGAGACCTGTTAGCTTTATCCTCAGTCTGTTAGCATATCACGACCTGATAGCTTTAGCCTCAGTCTATTAGCATATCACGACCTGAGACCTGTTAGCTTTAGTCTCAGTCTGTTAGCATGACATCATGACCTGAGACCTGTTAGCTTCAGCCTGAGTCTGTTAGCACATCACGACCTGAGACCTGTTAGCTTTAGCCTCAGTCTGTTAGCATGACATCATGACCTGAGACCTGTTGGCTTTATCCTCAGTCTGTTAGCATATCACAACCTGATAGCTTTAGCCTCAGTCTATTAGCATATCACGACCTGAGACCTGTTAGCTTTAGCCTCAGTCTGTTAGCATGACATCATGACCTGAGACCTGTTAGCTTTAGCCTCAGTCTGTTAGCATGACATCGTGCCCTGAGACCTGTTAGCTTTAGCCTGTCTGTTAGCATGACATCGTGCCCTGAGACCTGTTAGCTTTAGCCTCAGTCTGTTAGCATGACATAGTGCCCTGTGATTGGTTGTCCTCAGGGTCTGAGGGAGGGGTCTCTGCTGCTGGTGGAAGGAAACAAAGCGACTCTACTGGGAACCACTAAAGCCAGACTGTTCACCAGGTAACACAAACACAGTCGGTCAACTTAGAACCTGAAAGCTCACCGGTGACACCAGCAGCAACCGTGATGTGTTTGTGTTTTTTAGGGGAAAGCCCCCAGTGGAGTACGAACCAGGAAGTGACCTCAGCTACCTGCTGACCAATCAGAGGACATGAAGGTCCTTCAGCTTTTATGATGTTCTGGATGACGGAATGTAGAAAAACCGATTAAATATTGAAAGAAAACTTTGTTGTGTCTCTGTGTGTTGACTCAAGTTTGTATTTCAATACAAATTCAAGGTACTTGTACTTCATACTGCATATCAAAGAGTAGAGTGATCCTTATTGAAAAGTATTGTTGCTTGTTGGTGTTTATTATTGCATCAAATATAATTCAACTTGGTTCCTCAGCGTTGCATGTTGGGTAATTTGTGTCATAAGCCTGATTTCTATTTTAAGTGATAATAAGCTTTCTGCTAATTACACAGATTTCCCATCATGCAACTGTTACAAACCAAAGTGATTTGCGAGACAGGAAGTCGTATTTTTGTGGAATGAACCTTTAAAACGTTATAAAGTGTTCCATCAATGTGATAATATTCTGATGAAAACATCAGTTGAATGTCTCGTTTAATTGTTTTTGCAGATTTTATTATTTATTATTTTCATGTCTCATTAAGAGATCACAGCTCATGTTTCAGATGCAACACAATAAAAATAATATCAAAGACAAATCAAATGTGAACAAATCAGTTTATTTCAGTTCAAAAGGTGAAATCATCTCTTTATCAAACAGTTATTTTTTATTCTCTAGGTGAAAGAATACGTACATCAAAAGTAGTTCATATTTTATTCGTTTAAACGCAGACTTCTTGACGTTTACGACGACGTATCAGGATCCCAGTAGGTAAAAAAAGAATAATTATGGAGCGGGGGAGGGGATTAAAGTCGTAGATTTACAAGAATAAAAGGTGGAAAACATTTTGTATTTATCAATCATCAGACCTCAGACGCTGCTGTTAAACTCTGCTAAGTGTTCATCAGATTTATTATATTAGTATTTATTTATGCTTCGAAAAGAAGAAACGTGTACATGTATCTTCCAGGACCTTTGTCTCATTACCGTAATAACACTACGTTAGGAGCAACACAAATCGTACGTTAGCGACCAGGTCGGTCAGAAACATCAGATTCAAAGTAAAAAGAGTGAAGACTGAAGTCCACCAGTAGAAGCAATAGAACCAGTTCATCCTTAACTTCTGCAAAACAAAGCGATGACGACAAACAAACAAATAAAAAGTGTTTCCGTGGAGTTATTTCATTGTGATTGTTAATTGGATTAAAATATATTTTTAACAATTATCATTTATTCATGAAGCAAACCCAATATGGGTAGACATACACACACACGCACATCAAAGCTGCCATTAATGAAAAATATCAGTAATAAAAAAACAAAGAAAGAACAAAGAAACTCTGTTAAGCCCCGCCCTTAATGTTAATGTTGCTACGCCGGTCGACCCGTCTGTTGTCGTACGGTTTACGATGACGACGATGATGGCGACGGCAGATTTAACACGAGTAGAGACCAAATATTTCAGAAAAAACACCATCGCCTGAAATCTGATTTTAAAAGTTAACTAGCTAGCAAGCCGCCATTTTGGAATGATGTCCGCGCATACTTCATTCAACACTTTGGGTCGAGAAAGTAAGACGTTCTAAAAGTAAATCATTTTTTACAAACAGTTTGCATTGAACTTAATTTCCAACAAAACAAATTATAGATCGTGTTGAAATGAGCCGGAATAAATTGTTGTGATTATCATCATGGTTTTGTAGAAAATACATAAAAAAACACTGAAAACACACAAAAAGCCCCCCCCCCCCCACCACCCAAAGCAAAGAGAATATATCAGAGTAAATATATTACTGTAACATTAAATCATCAGAAACTGAACCATCTTTATCCAAAAACAGACATGTTTCACTTAATGCTGACTAATCATATTTCATAACGCTGAGTCATTGCTGAAAAACACAATTATTACCCACAATCCCTTGGTTCGTCACCTCATCTGTATTTCTAACAGCTTTTTGTTCTCTGTTGTATTTTTTGAAAAGAAGTTAATTTGCAAAATAAGTTTCATTATTTTCTGAGTATTTTGTTAGTTTGTTTTTGTTATTGTTATGAATATTTAAAGACTGTGTTCATGTCTCTAACTTCCCTTCAGTGGATTAAAACTCATTTTAACATTTAAACTGCATCCTAAACTTCATTCATTTAAATTCAAAACTGTGATGAGAACATGAAGATGATCCCAGACCAGAAGCTCATGAACCTCCACCTCTAAACCTCGGACCAGAACCTGATCTCAGACCAGATCCTGAACTCTACAAAACACCTCAGAAAGTGAAACTACAGTTCTAATTATTCCAGTAGAAAACAGTGTTGATCATGAATCTATCAGCAGTCGTGGACACAAACATCAAACAGGGTAAATATGAAGCTGCTTAGCTTAGCTTAGCATAAAGACTGGAAACAGGGGGAAACAGCTCACTGATTACAATCAATCACACATAATGGTCTCTATGCTAAGCTAAGCTAGCCAGCAGCTGACTGCAGCTTAGCTTCATATAGTATTAATATTGAGCTGTGAGGATCATCTGTGGAGCTTCTCAACATAATTAGTGAAATAAAAGAAATAACCCAGAAGACATTGCTGCCTGTCAGCAGTGGAAACAGAGGACATTTCTTCCTCGTTGGTTTTTACCCTGAATGTCTCTTTTCATGGACGTCTGTCCTCCTCTAAGCGTCCGTGTTCCCGTTCTCCTCCGGCTGGAGCTGCTCCTTCTCTGTGCAGTCCTCCTGGGGGGGGCGGACCCTCTTAAAGAAACCCAGCTAGAGGGAGAGAGGAAGAACAAGGAAAAGAAGATTGCGTTTACATGTTATTCATCACAGCAACTTAAACTTCAGGAAATACAAAGATATTTTCAAACAGCTGATTTTAATAAACTGAACATGTTTCTTTTGAATGTTTTTATAGTAGATATTCTGCATTTATTGAATAGCTGACAGAAGAGACCGAGGAGGAGGAAGAAGAGGAGATAATCTTCTTCCTGGTCAAAACGTGGTGCCTACATTACCCACAATGCACCTCACCCTGCTTTACAGGTGTGTGGCAGACTGTGGTGGGCTCGGCATACGAGATGAGCAGCGACCACTTCTTTCTAACTCCAGATTTATTTAAATATGTATCATGATTATTGTCAGGGGATCTGTAATGATGTCATGATTATTAATTAGAATATTTCTAATATTATAACGAATTATAACTAGTGAACTAAAGTATGACCACCGTTTCCTTTTATGCAGGAATCAGGACTCTATAGATATCGTAGCTTCTTCAGTTCTTACGTTTCTGAAACCTGACCGCTGACTCAAGTGACATCACTGGAGGCTTTGAACTCACCTTGTACATGATGAAGATGAGCAGGGCCAGAAGCAGCAGACCTGCTAGAACCGCCAGAGCTACGACCCAACCAGGAACCGGCTGAGGAGCATCAGCCACCCACATCACAGACACACTCACCTGAGAACACACACACACACAATGTACTGACAAGTACAGTCCAAATAGCTTAAATACGTTAAACCGTGAGGGAGATCAGTACGGATCAGTGATCCACGATGGTCCGATCGGGCGGGGCCTCTGACTAGACAGACAAAGACCCTCACAGGTCGTACTGTCTCTTTAAATATAAGCTGGGA
>JAFEUB010001257.1:510000-515000 GCA_024529925.1 Ophthalmolycus amberensis
TGATCTCCAGAGTCAGAGCGTTGTCGTCGCCGAAGTAGATCTGCTCGCGGTCGCTGCACAGCAACGATAAACCACCACTTCAAAAACACATCCGAGACCTCACCTCCCGATGGAGACAGAGGGCAATACTGTGTTTGTGGCAGCAGAACAAAGTGAGACTTCAACATAAAGCATCCTGCTTCTATTCATCTTCAGTCTACAGCTGAAGTCGTTTTAACAAACAGCTGATTGGCTGCTCTACTGATGATGTCATCATCAGATGTCAGCATTTCCTTTTTCTAAAAGACTGACTATGTTCTCCAACATTGATCTTCTTCAATCTACAGCATCGTTACAACGAAGTCTGTTATAGTTATAAACCAAACCTCTGTAAGAACAAACACATTGAACGTTCTTCAGATAAAATCTGCAATAATTAAAATACAAATAACCAAAGAAACACAAAGTCACTTTAATCTGACGTCTTATTGTCAGACAGGCTGTTACCTCGTCACAGACAACTTCAGGTCAGGTTTACAGATGTTATCGTCTCCACAGTCCAACAGGATGTGGGCCTGAGGGGGGGAGGAGGGAGGAGGAATGAGGGAGGAGGAGAGAGGGGGGGAGGAGAGAGGTGGGAGGAGAGGAGGAGAGAGGGGGGGAGGAGAGAGGGGGAGGAGGGGAGGAGAGAGGGGGAGGAGGGGAGGAGAGAGGGGGAGGAGGGGAGGAGAGAGGGGGAGGAGGGAGGAGAGAGGGGGAGGAGGGAGGAGAGAGGAGAGGGAGGAGGGAGGGGGAGGAGGGAGGAGAGAGGGGGGGGAGGAGAGAGGAGGGAGGAGGGAGGAGAGAGGGGTAGGAGGGGAGGAGAGAGGGGGAGGAGGGGAGGAGAGAGGGGGAGGAGGGAGGAGAGAGGGGGAGGAGGGAGGAGAGAGGAGAGGGAGGAGGGAGGGGGAGGAGGGAGGAGAGAGGGGGGGGAGGAGAGAGGAGGGAGGAGGGAGGAGAGAGGGGGAGGAGGGGAGGAGAGAGGGGGAGGAGGGGAGGAGAGAGGGGGAGGAGGGAGGAGAGAGGGGGAGGAGGGAGGAGAGAGGAGAGGGAGGCAGGGAGGGGGAGGAGGGAGGAGAGAGGAGAGGGAGGAGGAGGGAGGAGAGAGGAGAGGAGGGAGGAGGGGAGGAGGGAGGAGGGAGGCGATGACAAAGGAAGAAATGAAGATGGTAGAAAAGGAAAGAGGGAAAGGAGGAATAAAGGAAGGATGGAAGAAATAAAGAGAGGAAGGAAGTAGAAAGGAGGGACGGGAAAAGGAAGAAACCAGAAGAGGAAGGAAAGGATGAAGAAGAACAAAGTGAGAAATAAAAGACAATACAGATCAGAGATATTGTTGATATTATGAGTCAGAACCATCAGAACAGTGAACACACACACACACACACAGGTGAACACACACACAGGTGTGTTACCTGCTTGGTGACGTTGGATGGAGCCGACATATCGAGGATGGGCAGTAGTCCGGTTTGGTCTGCGGCCCGTTGGTAGTCCAGACTGTACTCCATCACCACGGAGATGGGAGTGATCTTATCCCGAAACTCTCGGTCGTCCTGAGAGACACAAACGTTTCTACTCTTATT
Source organism: Ophthalmolycus amberensis (assembly GCA_024529925.1). Classification (NCBI taxonomy): domain Eukaryota; kingdom Metazoa; phylum Chordata; class Actinopteri; order Perciformes; family Zoarcidae; genus Ophthalmolycus; species Ophthalmolycus amberensis. The sequence continues at coordinate 511,599 of JAFEUB010001257.1, forward strand.
TTTAAGAGGTGAAGCTGAGTGTTCATGTACAGCTGCAGAGACACAAACGTTTCTACTCTTATTTTGAAGAGGTGAAGCGTTTAATTTCCTCACCCTCAGGAAGACCTCCTGCTCCTCGCAGGCCGGACCTCTCCCGTTGGACACCGTCATGTTCTTGGCGAACTGGAAGGTCCGACTGTGCAGGAAGAGGACGCGTTTAGTCGCTTCCTTCTGCTTCAGACGGTCCAATAGGAGGTCTACACGAAAATCTGGAGGCGACGAAGGAGGTCATGAAGCTGCAGAAGTTCTTATTAATGGAGACATGACGTCTGTGAATGCTGCAGAGAAGCTGCTGGTGTTTAACTCACTGAGAGTAGCTGGAGCTCCATGACCGCTGGCCTTCAGACAGTACTTCACTGTGAAGCTGGACACACACACACACACACACACACACACACACACACACACACACACACACACACACACACACACACACACACACACACACACACACACACACACACACACACACACACACACACACACACACACACACACACTTTTTAGAGTCAAATAGACCATAAAGCAGGGTATGCTTTAGGGGCGTGGCTACACAGTGATTGACAGGTCTCTACCAGAGAACCTGATCTCGTTTAGGTGTTAATATCAAGCGTCCACATTGAGATTGTTCCGCTCTGTAAATGTCTGTTCTGTCTGATAGTAGCACACTCATCTCAACTGAGGGCAACAGGAAGTGGAAGAAGGACTACCAAAATAAAATAATGATTATAATAAATTAGTGCTGGGCAAGTTAACGCGTTATTATCGCGTTAACGCATTAATTAATTAACGCCGACAATTATTTTATCGCGCATTAATGCATTTTTTTATTTATTATTATTGTAACAGACTGTCTCATGTTTATCGTTTTGTATTGGAGATATGATGTCCCTTCAGGGTTGCCGTAGAGAAAAGGTGACTTCCGCTTCTGGTCGGGGGGGGGGCAGAAATAAAGAGAGAAGCTGCACCAGCTGCTGCTCTCCCTGGAGACTACTGGACATCGCTGCGGTAAAGTCAGCACACACTCAGATCAACATTAACGTGAGACAACATCCGGTTTCTTCAGACGAACATCCGGTTTTCAGAATAAGATGCCAACAAAGTATGAATTATATTCACATTAAGTATAAAACATGCTGCCTGCATCTCGTGAACCAAATGTTATTGCCCTTTTGTTCATATAGCAGTACTTTAAAATAAAAGTGCACAATACACTACTTTATAATTCATTACTGAACTTTGCCATAACAATGAGATTAATCGCAAAAAATCCATGCGATTAATCCTGATTAAATATTTTAATCGTTGCCCAGCACTACAATGAATCAATGAAGGGAGTGAAAAACTCACCAGGACACCAGAGTGGAGGTACCAGGAAGTGTGCAGTTCTTCTCCTCCGGGTTGATGATCTGAGGTGTCATGTCTAATGTGGCATTCACACTGATCACTGGACGAGCTCTGAGACACACACACACACACACACACACACACACACAGTGAAGGGGTTAGTGTGTCCTAATAGCTTCTATACAGTCAGTAGGAGAAACCTGAATGAAAACAGCAGCTCTTTGATATCAGGGGTGGCCTCGCTCATTAAACTACTCACTGACACACACACACAGCCACAGCAAGGGGGGGGGGGGGAACCAACACACACACACACACACTGTATGATTACCTGTATAAAACAGCTTTGTCTGCTCCGAACACTCCCACTATTAAATCTGAAAGACAGACACAAACATCAGCAGCTCATTTAATCCCTGCTGAGCCATCACACATATATCTATATTTATATATGTGTGTGTGTGTGTGTGTGTGTGTACCTGGATATCCATTCTGGTCTATGTCAGTGTTTCCAGTCATGGAGTACCCAAAGCTAGCAGGCATGTAGCTGGACGCCCACTTTCCCTGAAGGACCTGAGAGACGAGACACGACTAGGAGTCAACACAACCTGCAAACAAATACATGTGTATACATTGAACCTTCCTGTTGAATGTTACAACAGTTCAGTGTCTAATGTTCTGACGGTTGGTCAGAAACAACAGAGTTTGATCCAGTTATCTAAACAGTTATGAGTTATGTGACAGTGAAACTAAAAAATGAAGTCTGAGAGTAACAAAACAACCACAAAGAGAAACAAAACAACCGCAAAGAGACACAAAACAACCACAAAGAGACACAAAACAACCGCAAAGAGAAACAAAACAACCGCAAAGAGACACAAAACAACCGCAAAGAGAAACAAAACAACCGCAAAGAGACACAAAACAACCGCAAAGAGACACAAAACAACCGCAAAGAGAAACAAAACAACCCCAAAGAGACACAAAACAACCACAAAGAGACACAAAACAACCACAAAGAGACACAAAACAACCGCAAAGAGAAACAAAACAACCGCAAAGAGACACAAAACAACCGCAAAGAGAAACAAAACAACCGCAAAGAGACACAAAACAACCGCAAAGAGACACAAAACAACCGCAAAGAGACACAAAACAACCACAAAGAGAAACAAAACAACCACGAAGAGACACAAAACAACCGCGAAGAGACACAAAACAACCACAAAGAGAAACAAAACAACCACGAAGAGACACAAAACAACCGCAAAGAGACACAAAACAACCGCAAAGAGACACAAAACAACCGCGAAGAGACACAAAACAACCACAAAGAGACACAAAACAACCACGAAGAGACACAAAACAACCACAAAGAGACACAAAACAACCACGAAGAGACACAAAACAACCACAAAGAGACACAAAACAACCACAAAGAGACACAAAACAACCACAAAGAGACACAAAACAACCACAAAGAGACACAAAACAACCACGAAGAGACACAAAACAACCACAGAGACACAAAACAACCACAAAGAGACACAAAACAACCACGAAGAAAATAAACGATGTTCTTGAACATCTACTCCATTGATTGATTGTCTTTAGTTCTGCAGGTATTTGGTCATAAACCAAAGTATCAGACACATAAACAGGTTGACCTGATGATGGCGATACATGTAAATTCAGAGCATCAATCAAGTGAAGTGCAGCTACGATGCTAATGTGGCTAATAAATGGAGTGTGGTATTTACCTGAGAGGGGGAGGAGTCAGGCCCCTGAGGACGACCATTGTGGATGTAGACCAGGCCGTAACGGTCGGGGCCTCCATAAGGAGCAGAGATGGCCACATCTGGAGGGAGACGAGAGACGTGAGGTGAGCCAGGAAGGATCCAGGTCCGGCTCTGGACCTGATCCAGTGTGTGTGTGTGTGTGTGTCTCACCGTTGTACCCGTCCATGTCCAGGTCTCCCAGCGCTGTGATGGCAGAGCCATATCTGGCGTAGACCTC
>JAFEUB010001257.1:520000-525000 GCA_024529925.1 Ophthalmolycus amberensis
AAGAAGACGAGGAGAACATTAGAGAAGAAGACGAGGAGAACATTAGAGAAGAAGACGAGGAGAACATTAGAGAAGAAGACGAGGAGAACATTAGAGAAGAAGACGAGGAGAACATTAGAGAAGAAGACGAGGAGAACATTAGAGAAGAAGACGAGGAGAACATTAGAGAAGAAGACGAGGAGAACATTAGAGAAGAAGACGAGGAGAACATTAGAGAAGAAGACGAGGACAATAGCAAGAGAAGAAGACGAGGAGAACATTAGAGAAGAAGACGGGGAGAACATTAGAGAAGAAGACGGGGAGAACATTAGAGAAGAAGACGAGGAGAACATTAGAGAAGAAGACGAGGAGAACATTAGAGAAGACGACGAGGAGAACATTAGAGAAGACGACGAGGACAACAGCAAGAGAAGAAGACGAGGACAACAACAAGAGAAAAAGACGAGGACAACAACAAGAGAAGACGAGGACAACAACAAGAGAAGAAGACGAGGACAACAGCAAGAGAAAAAGACGAGGACAACAGCAAGAGAAAAAGACGAGGACAACAAGAGAAGAAGACGAGGACAACAGCAAGAGAAAAAGACGAGGACAACAGCAAGAGAAGACGAGGACAACAGCAAGAGAAAAAGACGAGGACAACAACAAGAGAAGACGAGGACAACAACAAGAGAAGACGAGGACAACAACAAGAGAAGAAGACGAGGACAACAACAAGAGAAGAAGACGAGGACAACAGCAAGAGAAGAAGACGAGGACAACAAGAGAAGAAGACGAGGACAACAACAAGAGAAGAAGACGAGGACAACAACAAGAGAAAAAGACGAGGACAACAGCAAGAGAAAAAGACGAGGACAACAACAAGAGAAGAAGACGAGGACAACAACAAGAGAAGAAGACGAGGACAACAACAAGAGAAGAAGACGAGGACAACAACAAGAGAAGAAGACGAGGACAACAACAAGAGAAGACGACGAGGACAACAACAAGAGAAGACGAGGGCAACAACAAGAGAAGAAGACGAGGACAACAACAAGAGAAGAAGACGAGGACAACAACAAGAGAAGACGACGAGGACAACAACAAGAGAAGAAGACGAGGACAACAACAAGAGAAGACGAGGACAACAACAAGAGAAGAAGACGAGGACAACAACAAGAGAAGAAGACGAGGACAACAGCAAGAGAAGAAGACGAGGACAACAAGAGAAGAAGACGAGGACAACAACAAGAGAAGAAGACGAGGACAACAGCAAGAGAAAAAGACGAGGACAACAGCAAGAGAAAAAGACGAGGACAACAACAAGAGAAGAAGACGAGGACAACAACAAGAGAAGAAGACGAGGACAACAAGAGAAGAAGACGAGGACAACAAGAGAAGAAGACGAGGACAACAAGAGAAGAAGACGAGGACAACAAGAGAAGAAGACGAGGACAACAAGAGAAGAAGACGAGGACAACAACAAGAGAAGACGACGAGGACAACAACAAGAGAAGACGACGAGGACAACAACAAGAGAAGACGACGAGGACAACAACAAGAGAAGAAGACGAGGACAACAACAAGAGAAGAAGACGAGGACAACAACAAGAGAAGAAGACGAGGACAACAACAAGAGAAGAAGACGAGGACAACAACAAGAGAAGAAGACGAGGACAACAACAAGAGAAGACGACGAGGACAACAACAAGAGAAGACGAGGGCAACAACAAGAGAAGAAGACGAGGACAACAACAAGAGAAGAAGACGAGGACAACAACAAGAGAAGAAGACGAGGACAACAGCAAGAGAAAAAGACGAGGACAACAACAAGAGAAGAAGACGAGGACAACAGCAAGAGAAAAAGACGAGGACAACAGCAAGAGAAAAAGACGAGGACAACAACAAGAGAAGAAGACGAGGACAACAGCAAGAGAAGAAGACGAGGACAACAGCAAGAGAAGAAGACGAGGACAACAACAAGAGAAGAAGACGAGGACAACAACAAGAGAAGAAGACGAGGACAACAACAAGAGAAGACGACGAGGACAACAACAAGAGAAGAAGACGAGGACAACAACAAGAGAAGACGACGAGGACAACAACAAGAGAAGACGACGAGGACAACAACAAGAGAAGACGACGAGGACAACAACAAGAGAAGAAGACGAGGACAACAACAAGAGAAGAAGACGAGGACAACAACAAGAGAAGAAGACGAGGACAACAACAAGAGAAGAAGACGAGGACAACAACAAGAGAAGAAGACGAGGACAACAACAAGAGAAGACGACGAGGACAACAACAAGAGAAGACGAGGGCAACAACAAGAGAAGAAGACGAGGACAACAACAAGAGAAGAAGACGAGGACAACAACAAGAGAAGAAGACGAGGACAACAACAAGAGAAGACGACGAGGACAACAAGAGAAGAAGACGAGGACAACAACAAGAGAAGAAGACGAGGACAACAACAAGAGAAGAAGACGAGGACAACAACAAGAGAAGAAGACGAGGACAACAACAAGAGAAGAAGACGAGGACAACAACAAGAGAAGACGACGAGGACAACAACAAGAGAAGACGACGAGGACAACAACAAGAGAAGACGAGGGCAACAACAAGAGAAGAAGACGAGGACAACAACAAGAGAAGAAGACGAGGACAACAACAAGAGAAGAAGACGAGGACAACAACAAGAGAAGAAGACGAGGACAACAACAAGAGAAGACGACGAGGACAACAAGAGAAGAAGACGAGGACAACAACAAGAGAAGAAGACGAGGACAACAACAAGAGAAGAAGACGAGGACAACAACAAGAGAAGAAGACGAGGACAACAACAAGAGAAGAAGACGAGGACAACAACAAGAGAAGAAGACGAGGACAACAACAAGAGAAGACGACGAGGACAACAACAAGAAAAGACGACGAGGACAACAACAAGAGAAGAAGACGAGGACAACAATAAGAGAAGAAGACGAGGACAACAACAAGAGAAGACGACGAGGACAACAACAAGAAAAGACGACGAGGACAACAACAAGAGAAGAAGACGAGGACAACAATAAGAGAAGACGACGAGGACAACAACAAGAGAAGACGACGAGGACAACAACAAGAGAAGAAGACGAGGACAACAACAAGAGAAGAAGACGAGGACAACAACAAGAGAAGACGACAACAACAAGAGAAGAAGACGAGGACAACAAGAGAAGAAGACGAGGACAACAACAAGAGAAGACGACGAGGACAACAACAAGAGAAGACGAGGACAACAACAAGAGAAGACGACAAGGAGAACAACAAGAGAAGACGACGAGGACAACAACAAGAGAAGAAGACGAGGACAACAACAAGAGAAGACGACGAGGACAACAACAAGAGAAGAAGACGAGGACAACAGCAAGAGAAGAAGACGAGGACGAAGAACAGAGCAGAACGTCGGAGTAAAGAACAGAAGAGTTTGATATCGTTCATGAGTTTGTTTACGAGCTTTAGGTTTAGAAAAACATTCAGAACTTGTAATTAAAGGAGCCACAGAGACGCAGCGTTAACAAGTGTCTAATCACAACCAGAGGGGTGTGTGTGTGTCTGTGTGTAGTTATGAGTGTGTGTGAGTGTTGACTCAACAGGAAACAATAATTAGGCTAACACACCCCTGGAAGAGAGAGAGAGAAAACATGTGTGTGACTGAGTCAGGATACAGTCTGTGTGTCACACCCTGTACAGTCAGACTACACACACACACACACACACACACACACACACACACACACACACACACACACACCCTGCCAGTAGAAGCTGCCTGGTCCTCCCACCACCACTCTGTTGTTCTTCTGAAAGCACAGAAAAAAGAAAGAATGAAACTTTTATCACTTTCACTTCTCATTGGACCCCATCAGATCAGTGATGAAGTACTCAGATTCCTCCCTTTGGTAAAATTACTAATACCACACAGTAAGAATAAGTACCTTCAGGAAGTCGACGCTGAAGCCGGCCTGACAGAAGCCCTGCCCCTCAGGTGAGTTGGCATCTGGACAAACAAATAAAACAATAAAAAGGTAAACAGATGATACACGATTATCATTCAGTAAAACTGCCTGTGCCAAAGCACACTGTATATAATCCATCGGCCTTAATCATAATAAAAACTAGAAAATTTCGCAAGAAATTTTGACAGTGTGGCTTCTACTGCCCGAAGACGTCGCAATATATAGCAACACACGCTACACTCCCCCACCCAGTCCCACCCTTTCAAAATAAAAGCCCCATAGAGTACCTGTATCTTAACATGAAGCTCAGAATGAAGTTTGTACAGAAATGACGTGAGCGTTAGCTCCCGTCATTTCCAAAGGCTTCTCAAGCAAAGATGTATATGTCCAGTACAGAAATGACGGGAGCCATTTGTGGACTGTCCATCACGAATACAAGATTCAATCCAAGAGTATGAATCTAAAATGCAGAGAAGAGAGTAGCGCTATCTCAATTGAACCTGAACGACACTACCGGTAACATTGGCGTGTATGTATATTGCGACGTCTTCGGGCAGTGGAAGCCACACTGTCAAAATTTCCTGCGAAGTTTTCTAGTTATTATTATGATCCAGTCTATACATCCAACAGTCAGAGTCCTTAGAACACAACTATAAAACGTTTCAGGTACTTTCTCTATTAAAACCCTGAAGAGAGGAGGGACATATTTACATATATATATACACACACTAGTGTCTGACTGAGGACTGTAGTTCTATGGTCCTGTAGTTCTATGGTCCTGTAGTTCTATGGTCCTGTAGTTCTATAGTCATGTAGTTCTATGGTCCTGTAGTTCTATGGTCATGTAGTTCTATGGTCCTGTAGTTGTATGACCTTGTCGTTCTATGGTCCCGTCGTTCTATGGTCCCGTCGTTCTATGGTCCCGTCGTTCTATGGTCCCGTAGTTCTATGGTCCCGTCGTTCTATGGTCCCGTCGTTCTATGGTCCCGTCGTTCTATGGTCCCGTCGTTCTATGGTCCCGTC
>JAFEUB010001257.1:532500-537500 GCA_024529925.1 Ophthalmolycus amberensis
TGAAAATATTCAGGTTCGCCTGAAAAAAAGCACTTTCATTGATATTATGTTTTTGAAATAATGCAGCTGCTCCCTAAAAACTCTCCCAAATCATTGCACAACTGATCAGTATTTGTTGAATAAAGGTTAAAGTCGGATAAAGTGAAGAATAAGAGGCTTTAGTACAGAGAGGTCACGTGAGGTCATCATTTTCGAACCAGCTGTTGCAGCTCTTACATTGTACTTTTATATACTATATATTTCACTTTTTTTATCACTCATATTATTCAATACATCCAAATACAGCTGTTAGGAATCATTTTGAGAGCCAGGGTGCTGTCAGAGCCTTCTCTGGCTGTCATCCATAGGATTTTCTCAGTTCCTGTGTGTATGTGGCTGGAGTTCAGCCTATCATCGGTCGATTTCAGTCAATGAGCCCGCCTTCGACGCGTCAGAGTCTCAGGAAGGCGTGTGTCGAATTTGGTGTTGATTGACAGAAGTTTCAGCCAGTAAAGTTGCAAGAAGTGCCGCGTCTCCCCGAGCGTCAATTTTCGTTCGCCGGTAGTCTGACCGCTCGCCCAAACTGGATTGACCACTCTTATTGTGGAAACAGCTCGGCAGTAAACAGAAAGCAGTTGGCAACAATGATGGTAGCTTTGAACCGGATAATCTGCGACGTTATGTACTCATTTTTCATAAAACGTGACCAAAAACCCACGATTTTTTTCGGCGGAGGGCAGTGCCATGATACCGTTGTCCACTCACAGCTTTCTACTGCTTCCACGGAGAGAAAAACCGAAGGTATTTATGCGTTCGGCGACGAGTGCTAAAGCTATAAAATGCATTGCAATGCTCGGTAGCTGCTAGCTTCGTGGTGCAAATATTGATTTGCTGTACACATAACGCCGATTTCTGCCCAGGATTTCATGCTTTTATGCCACATTTTCTAGATGCTTATATTAGTAGTCTATAGTTGTGTTTGGAGTGTGTAAAAAGTGACTTATATGATAGTGTTGCCCATACGTTGCTGTTTAATCCGGTAAAACAACTGTACAAATCCACAATATTACCAAAGAATAAGGAAATTTTTTCGAACAATATTTTCAGGGGTGCTGAGCCCGAGAGCCCCCAAATTCGGGGGCGTCGTGCTTACACCATTTTTGGCCCAAAAGCTTGGAAATGTTGTGCTGTTCGCAGTAAAGTGTCTGTGGAATCCAACGGACTGACACATTTGGCTCAAGGAGCCGCATAGCGACATGAACTCCAACCAACTGCTCCATTAGACTCTGTGTTAAATCTGACCACTCATTTCTCAAAGAAAGCAGACGGTACCAGTTTTGTCTATTGCGCTTGAGCTCACATTGTTAACACCACAAACATAAAAAACACATTACCGCGTTTGGCAGAGTCTTATTTTTCTCACGGCATCCATATTTTGGCACTCAGACTCCTGCTAATTTGTCAAAAGGAGGGTTTGTTCAAAATCACTGTTTACTGCAACGTTTCTATAGCCCTAGTTCAGGTGTCGGCAACTTGCGCCTCTCTGTTGCGGCTCCCTGAGGTCCCCAACTGGCGCACCGGATCCGGACCTAAATCCGATAGATCATTCGGAATTATACATATTGGGCACCGAGTTTAACCGGCGCCTCTTATTCAGCCGTTACGGCACTTGTTCGACGGTGCACGAAACACACCGACCAATGCGTTACAAATCACATCACGTGATGCAGCTCAGCCAATCAAATATGAGTATTCTGACAAGTTTCCTGACTCAGCGAGGTTTACACACACGTGACACACGGGGCTGAGATGAGGAAATAGAAAGAAGAGCAGGAACATTGCGCTGATAGAAGAAGATGTCTCACATGACGTTCTCCAAAAAGAGAAACGTGTTCAGAGAGAATATAATTTATAAACAAGAATGAACAGAATCTTGTTGGGAACAAGAAGGAGCGTGTTTGGGTTATCAGCATTTAAGAAACTGAATTCTTGACATCAATAGAATTATTAATGTAAGTAACAATTATTAATGATTATTAATAACAACGGGGCACCACCCTGCGAACAGGGACCAATAACCAAACGATAAAACTAAGTCTCATAATTAGTAGTCACTCATAATGTCAATAGTCTGCGTATGACTACACATTCAGTGACAGTGAAGGGTTAAGTTCGTACACAAGGCTACTACGTACAGTTTCATTACACACATATGCACAAGTAATCACAGACGACTGCTCCTTAAAGTATAACAGAGTTTATTAAATCAAAATAATAAATGATCAGATCAATTAATACTGCAACCAACAAACGCTATCACACAATTTTATGTCTACTACCTAAAGTCAAATGAATAAAATGGACGAGGATGTATGTATGTAAGTATGTGTGTGTGTGTGTGTGTGTGGGTGAGGATGTATGTATGCAAGTATGTGTGTGTGTGAGTATGTGTGTGAAGAGGGAGGGGAAATCTAAGAACTACAGCCAAGGACTACAACCAAGATGGCGGACAAAATGGCTGAGAGGTGGCTTTATGTAATCACGTGTGCCGGCGCAGCACGTGTGTGTGAGGCAATCGACTGCGAGGGGTTTCCCTCAGGGGCATAGGCTCTATGTGTGTGTATATTACGAGAGGGGAAGAAAGAAAAAGGAGAGAGGAAGCGACATGAATCAACTCTGTTGTGATGTTATAAGGAGCATGAGTACGCTGATCTTATCATGCACAAGCCTACCGTTGTCGGTTTGAACTGCCGGCAGCTTATGCAGTGATAAGCGCGACTCTCAGCTCACTCAGAGTCGATTTAATGAAGAGAGAAATAAAACAGAACGAAATGAAATAAATCAAAAATAATCCCCAAACAAAACAGATCTTTATCGCTGCGGTGAGATGAGCGTAGTGCTTCCTTATCACATCTCTCAAGTGATAATACACACTCTACATCTACCAGCAGCGACGGATCTAATGCAGACAGTTACAGCAGTTAAATACACCATACAGCGGAGCTCCGGGGTCCGCGATGGGTTACGCAATACCTTGATATCACGCGACAGTAACTTAACACAACAAAATACGGGAATATCAACACATAAATGAATAACCTGAATTAAACGTAGGTTATATTAAGCTAAGCTATGCCCAGACGCCATGAACTCTTACTTGTAGAAGCTTCGGAGCAAAGGGAAGAGTGTTCGTGGAAGAATTTGTCCTTTCCCTCGAGAGGAAGGGGGGCTGCTTTTCAGCGCGACGTTTGAGCCGGCGCGGATTCGGTCCGTCGTGGCGTGGCTCTGGAGCCAACGCAGGTCCGATCTGTCGTCGCTGCTTTCTTAAAAGGACAGTTTTAACTTCGGTTGAGACGACGTGGTCCGTGCGTCTCCCGGGAATCGTCGGTCAGGAGAGGATTAGACGTCTTCCTGCCGGAATGTGGACACAAAAAGAAAAAGCGGAGAACGGATCGCGGAAGTGATTCGTCCCAGCGGGATAAGGGCCTTACTCAGAATAGAACACGGTTGTTTCGACCAGCGAAATGGCTTGTGACCTGACAGGATTTGATGAGGGTGGAGGCCGCGGCTCCTCGTGGCCTTCCGTTGCCAGCGTGGTGCTGGAGGGAGAGGCTGGGGGTCTTCTTGTGGCCAGGAACGAGTCCCGGTGCGAAGAGGAAGAAAACTCGCTGCGTTAGTGCTTATAAGCCAGGTCTCAGACACAGCGGGAGGCATTTTCTTGGCCAATGGCGTGTCAGGCTCAGGATGAGAGGTGGAGTTTCGCTCTGGCTCCAGGCCAGAGTTTGGTGAGGAGGAAGGAACATGTGAGGAGCTCAGTCAGCCAGGAGGTGGCGCCAGACCCCAACAATCTTATATGTGCAGTTAAATCCTCTACACCTGTCAAGCGCTTTTCCCTGCAGGTGGCTAATCATGATTTTCAGACCCGCGCCCTCGGTAAACTATCAACGGATAAATCCAAAAAAAGAAAAGTCACGGAGGAAAATAGAGAGTTTGACTCTGCGTGGACGTCTTCATTTGCTTTCACTGCCAACGATGCTGGCTTACCTCTATGCTTCCACAACAAGCACACAGCATGTGCTGAAAAGTGTCACGCTGGAGATGAGCGACAAAGAGTGAACTCTCAGCTGCTGCAGCAAACTGAGCTCTTCATAAGAGTTTGATATTGTTATATCAGGTAAAATTGCGGTAAAATGTGAAGAATTGTCTTTATTCTTGTTCTATATTTTCATAAATACAACAAACTATAGTTTTTGTATATATAATGTAACTATATATACAACTTTATAAGCTGTGATATCAAATAGCTTTTGCGGCTACAGACAAATTTTATTTGGTGGAAAATAGAACAAAATGGCTCTTTGAGCCAAGACTAAAAATCTGGATGGGACTCTCTGGCACAGCACTTAACTGGTTTGAATCCTACTTGAAGGGCCGAGAATACTTTGTGTCTGTAGCTGATTACACATCAGAGCTGACTAAAATGACATGTGGTGTTCCCCAAGGTTCAATACTGGGGCCTCTTCTGTTCAACATCTACATGCTTCCACTAGCTCAGATTATGGAAAACAACAAAGTGTGTTATCATAATTAGTGCAGACGACACACAAATCTACATAACTATGTCACCAGGGGACTATAATCCCATACAAGGGCTGGGTAACTGCATTGAACAAATCAACAACTGGATGTGCCAGAATTTTCTTCAATTAAACAAAGATAAAACAGAAGTAATTGTTTTTGGTACCAAGGACGAACAATTGAAAATCACCGCTCAGCTTCAGTCACTGATGTTAAAACCCACAAACCAAGCCAGAAATCTAGGTGTAGTTATGGATTCAGACCTCAACCTGAACAGCCATATCAAGACAATTACAAAATCAGCCTACTATCACCTGAAGAATATATCAAGGATTAGAGGACTTATGTCTCAACAGGATTTGGAAAAACTTGTCCACGCATTTATCTTCAGCAGACTGGACTACTGTAACGGTGTGTTTACAGGTCTCTGTAAAAAGTCCGTC
>JAFEUB010001257.1:542500-557500 GCA_024529925.1 Ophthalmolycus amberensis
TAACTGTTTATAGAGCACACTCTATTAATATTAATAATAATAACTGTTTATAGAGCATACTCTATTAACATTAATAATAATAACTGTGTTAATAGAGCACACTCTATTAATATTAATAATAATAACTGTGTTTATAGAGCACACTCTATTAATATTAATAATAATAACTGTCTTTATAGCGCACACTCTATTAATAATAATAATAACTGTTTATAGAGCATACTCTATTAATAATAATAATAATAACTGTGTTTATAGAGCACACTCTATTAATAATAATAATAACTGTTTATAGAGCATACTCTATTAATATTAATAATAATAACTGTGTTTATAGAGCACACTCTATTAATATTAATAATAATAACTGTGTTTATAGAGCACACTCTATTAATATTAATAATAATAACTGTCTTTATAGAGCACACTCTATTAATAATAATAATAACTGTTTATAGAGCATACTCTATGAATAATAATAATAATAACTGTGTTTATAGAGCACACCTATTAATAATAATAATAATAATAACTGTTTATAGAGCATACTCTATTAATATTAATAATAATAACTGTGTTTATAGAGCATACTCTGTTAATAATAATAATAATAATAACTGTGTTTATAGAGCATACTCTATTAATAATAATAATAACTGTTCACACTATTAATATTAATAATAATAACTGTTTATAGAGCACACTCTATTAATAATAATCATAATAACTGTGTTTATAGAGCACACTATTAATAATAATAATAATAACTGTTCATAGAGCACACTCTATTAATATTAATAATAATAACTGTTTATAGAGCACACTATTAATAATAATAATAATAACTGTGTTTATAGAGCATACTCTATTAATATTAATAATAATAACTGTGTTTATAGAGCATACTCTATTAATAATAATAATAATAATAATAACTGTTTATAGAGCACACTCTATTAATAATAATAATAACAGTGTTTATAGAGCACTCTATTAATACTAATAATAATAACTGTTTATAGAGCATACTCTATTAATAATAATAACTGTGCTTATAGAGCACACTCTATTAATACTAATAATAATAACTGTGCTTATAGAGCACACTCTATTAATACTAATAATAATAACTGTGTTTATAGAGCATACTCTATTAATATTAATAATAATAACTGTTTATAGAGCATACTCTATTAATATTAATAATAATAACTGTTTATAGAGCACACTCTATTAATAATAATAATAATAACTGTGTTTATAGAGCACACTTCTATTAACATTAATAATAATAACTGTGTTAATAGAGCACACTCTATTAATAATAATAATAACTGTTTATAGAGCATACTCTATTAATAATAATAACTGTGTTTATAGAGCACTCTATTAATATTAATAATAATAACTGTGTTTATAGAGCACACTCTATTAATATTAATAATAATAACTGTCTTTATAGAGCACACTCTATTAATAATAATAATAACTGTTTATAGAGCATACTCTATGAATAATAATAATAATAACTGTGTTTATAGAGCACACTCTATTAATAATAATAATAATAATAATAATAACTGTTTATAGAGCATACTCTATTAATAGTAATAATAATAACTGTGTTTATAGAGCATACTCTGTTAATAATAATAATAATAATAACTGTGTTTATAGAGCATACTCTATTAATAATAATAATAACTGTTCACACTCTATTAATATTAATAATAATAACTGTGTTTATAGAGCACACTCTATTAATAATAATCATAATAACTGTGTTTATAGAGCACACTATTAATAATAATAATAATAACTGTTTATAGAGCACACTCTATTAATATTAATAATAATAACTGTTTATAGAGCACACTCTATTAATAATAATAATAATAACTGTGTTTATAGAGCATACTCTATTAATATTAATAATAATAACTGTGTTTATAGAGCATACTCTATTAATAATAATAATAATAATAACTGTTTATAGAGCATACATCTATTAATAATAATAACTGTGCTTATAGAGCACACTCTATTAATACTAATAATAATAACTGTGTTTATAGAGCACACTCTATTAATACTAATAATAATAACTGTGTTTATAGAGCATACTCTATTAATATTAATAATAATAACTGTGTTTATAGAGCATACTCTATTAATAATAATAATAACTGTTTATAGAGCATACTCTATTAATATGAATAATAATAACTGTGTTTATAGAGCATACTCTATTAATAATAATAATAATAATAACTGTTTATAGAGCACACTCTATTAATAATAATAATAACTGTTTATAGAGCATACTCTATTAATAATAATAATAACTGTGTTTATAGAGCACACTCTATTAATATTAATAATAATAACTGTTTATAGAGCATACTCTATTCATATTAATAATAATAACTGTGTTTATAGAGCATACTCTATTAATAATAATAACTGTTTATAGAGCACTCTATTCATAATAATAATAATAACTGTTTATAGAGCACACTATTAATAATAATAACTGTTTATAGAGCATACTCTATTAATAATAATAACTGTTTAGAGCATACTCTATTAATAATAATAATAATAATAACTGTTTATAGAGCACTCTATTAATAATAATAATAATAATAACTGTTTATAGAGCACACTCTATTAATACTAATAATAATAACTGTTTATAGAGCATACTATTAATAATAATAATAACTGTTTATAGAGCATACTCTATTAATATTAATAATAATAACTGTGTTTATAGAGCATACTCTATTATTAATAATAATAATAATAATAATAATAATAACTGTTTATAGCGCAAACTCTATTAATATTAATAATAATAAGTGTTTATAGAGCATACTCTATTAATAATAATAATAATAATAACTGTTTATAGAGTACACTCTATTAATACTAATAATAATAACTGTTTATAGAGCATACTATTAATAATAATAATAACTGTGTTTATAGAGCACACTATTAATAATAATAACTGTTTATAGAGCATACTCTATTAATATTAATAATAATAACTGTGTTTATAGAGCATACTCTATTAATAATAATAATAATAATAACTGTTTATAGAGCACACTCTATTAATATTAACAATAATAAGTGTTTATAGAGCATACTCTATTAATAATAATAATAATAACTGTTTATAGAGCACACTCTATTAATAATAATAATAACTGTGTTTATAGAGCACACTATTAATACTAATAATAATAACTGTTTATAGAGCACACTCTATTAATATTAACAATAATAAGTGTTTATAGAGCATACTCTATTAATAATAATAATAATAATAACTGTTTATAGAGCACACTCTATTAATAATAATAATAACTGTTTATAGAGCACACTATTAATACTAATAATAATAACTGTGTTTATAGAGCACACTCTATTAATAATAACAATAACTGTATTTATAGGGCATACTCTATTAATAATAATAATAACTGTATTTATAGCACCTTTAAAAACAGAGTTTACAAAGTACTTTGACAAACAAAGCAGCAAAAACAAGTCAACAACAACATAAAGATCAGTGAGACAGTCAATAAAAATAAACTAATAAATAAATAAAATAATTGAGTAAAATCAACAAATAACAATAAAACAGAAAAGCGACGACGTGACATGAAGGCCAGTGTGTGAAGAAGCGTTTGAAGAAGTGATTGTGAAGAGCAGAGAGGATAAAGACCATAATACGTTGAGTTGTGGTTGAATCCTCACAAAGACGAGTCCTCACAATGTCTCACCTCAACATTCCTCAACGGGTGCCGACACGAGGCTCACCGCCCGGCAGCAGCTCTGCTATGTGTTCAAGAGGTGCGTTCAGGGACTAAATAACTATATCTATATATCTATATCTATATATCTATATATGAGTTATCTATGATGCATGTGCTTTAAGGTTGTACTGAACAGATTGAAGCGTTGACTCCTGCACAGATTATTGTTCTTTGTTGCCTATTTATTGTGTTTGAAGTAATTTCTGCAGAGTATCAGATCAAGATCAGCCTCCACAGAGTATATGTATACTAAACTATATCTATATTCATATGCTACACTCGTCAGAGACATTAAACCTGACCCAAACTAAAAGAAACTAAATATATAAAGACAAACACCAACTCCTCCTGAAGAACTGAAACTGAACCACAAACACCGAAAACTAAAGTGAACGATCTGCTGTGACCAGCACAGGCGGCTCCATAGAATCTTTATTTCATTAAAACCAATCAGCTTATCGTTCACAAATATATTGAGATGAAGGCTCACAGAGAAAGTCCTCTTCACTTCTCTCAGCTTCATCAGTTTAGTGAAAGCTCAGAGTCTCTCTGGAGTTTAACCTTCACAGAGCGCAGCAGCTGAGACCAGATTAACTTATTAGGGGGCCACATGGTCCCTGGTGGGGTTTCTGTTTCTGTCCCTTCAGAATAAAAGACAACCCAGAAGCTTTCAGACTAAAACACAACACAGAAGGTTCTAGACTAAAACACAACACAGAAGGTTCGAGACTAAAACACAACACAGAAGGTTCGAGACTAAAACACAACCCAGAAGAATCTAGACTAAAACACAACCCAGAAGGTTCTAGACTAAAACACAACACAGAAGGTTCTAGACTAAAACACAACCCAGAAGAATCTCAGACTAAAACACAACCCAGAAGAATCTAGACTAAAACACAACCCAGAAGAATCTAGACTAAAACACAACCCAGAAGAATCTAGTCTAAAACACAACCCAGAAGAATCTAGACTAAAACACAACCCAGAAGAATCTAGACTAAAACACAACCCAGAAGAATCTAGTCTAAAACACAACCCAGAAGACTCTAGACTAAAACACAACCCAGAAGGTTCTAGACTAAAACACAACCCAGAAGAATCTAGACTAAAACACAACCCAGAAGGTCCTTGACTAAAACACAACCCAGAAGGTTCTAGACTAAAACACAACACAGAAGGTTCTAGACTAAAACACAACCCAGAAGAATCTAGACTAAAACACAACCCAGAAGGTTCTAGACTAAAACACAACACAGAAGGTTCTAGACTAAAACACAACCCAGAAGAATCTCAGACTAAAACACAACCCAGAAGAATCTAGACTAAAACACAACCCAGAAGAATCTAGACTAAAACACAACCCAGAAGAATCTAGTCTAAAACACAACCCAGAAGGTTCTAGACTAAAACACAACCCAGAAGGTTCTAGTCTAAAACACAACCCAGAAGGTTGTAGACTAAAACAACCCAGAAGAATCTAGTCTAAAACACAACCCAGAAGACTCTAGACTAAAACACAACCCAGAAGGTTCTAGACTAAAACACAACCCAGAAGAATCTCAGACTAAAACACAACCCAGAAGAATCTAGACTAAAACACAACCCAGAAGAATCTAGACTAAAACACAACCCAGAAGAATCTAGTCTAAAACACAACCCAGAAGAATCTAGACTAAAACACAACCCAGAAGAATCTAGACTAAAACACAACCCAGAAGAATCTAGTCTAAAACACAACCCAGAAGACTCTAGACTAAAACACAACCCAGAAGGTTGTAGACTAAAACACAACCCAGAAGAATCTAGACTAAAACACAACCCAGAAGGTTCTAGACTAAAACACAACCCAGAAGAATCTAGACTAAAACACAACCCAGAAGGTTCTTGACTAAAACACAACCCAGAAGGTTCTAGACTAAAACACAACACAGAAGGTTCTAGACTAAAACACAACCCAGAAGGTTCTAGACTAAAACACAACACAGAAGGTTCTGGACTAAAACACAACCCAGAAGAATCTCAGACTAAAACACAACCCAGAAGAATCTAGACTAAAACACAACCCAGAAGAATCTAGACTAAAACACAACCCAGAAGAATCTAGTCTAAAACACAACCCAGAAGGTTCTAGACTAAAACACAACCCAGAAGGTTCTAGACTAAAACACAACCCAGAAGAATCTAGACTAAAACACAACCCAGAAGAATCTAGTCTAAAACACAACCCAGAAGACTCTAGACTAAAACACAACCCAGAAGGTTCTAGACTAAAACACAACCCAGAAGAATCTAGACTAAAACACAACCCAGAAGGTGCTAGACTAAAACACAACCCAGAAGAATCTAGACTAAAACACAACCGAGAAGGTTCTTGACTAAAACACAACCCAGAAGGTTCTAGACTAAAACACAACACAGAAGGTTCTAGACTAAAACACAACCCAGCAGAATCTAGACTAAAACACAACCCAGAAGGTTCTAGACTAAAACACAACCCAGAAGAATCTCAGACTAAAACACAACCCAGAAGAATCTAGACTAAAACACAACCCAGAAGAATCTAGTCTAAAACACAACCCAGAAGGTTCTAGACTGAAACACAACCCAGAAGGTGCTAGTCTAAAACACAACCCAGAAGGTTCTAGACTAAAACAACCCAGAAGAATCTAGTCTAAAACACAACCCAGAAGACTCTAGACTAAAACACAACCCAGAAGGTTCTAGACTAAAACACAACCCAGAAGAATCTAGACTAAAACACAACCCAGAAGGTTCTAGACTAAAACACAACCCAGAAGAATCTAGTCTAAAACACAACCCAGAAGGTTCTTGACTAAAACACAACCCAGAAGAATCTAGACTAAAACACAACCCAGAAGGTTCTAGACTAAAACACAACCCAGAAGGTTCTACACTAAAACACAACCCAGAAGGTTCTACACTAAAACACAACCCAGAAGGTTCTAGACTAAAACACAACCCAGAAGGTTCAGACTAACCTGTGTTGTCGAACTGCAGCTGCTGGCAGGAGGAACTCTTCCAGGGACAACTGTACACTGCTCCTCTCTCCTCTACACTACTGGGTGAGGAGGTGTTAGCTCGGGGAGCGCCCACCAGAACATCTGACCTGAGGAGAGGAGAGGAGTGAGGGTTCCATCACTCTACAGTTTACATCTTCTGAAACACTTACGACACTGATTATTATAATAGAAATTAGTCATAATGTGATAATTATTATAATGTGTGGACGTATGACCTAGGACAACGAAGGGGGCGACGAAGGGGATGATGTAGGGGACAACGAAGGGGACGACAAAAGGGACGACGAAGGGGACGACGTAGGGGACTACGAAAGGGACGACGAAGGGGATGATGTAGGGGACAACGAAGGGGACGACGAAAGGGACGACGAAGGGGACGACAAAAGGGACGACGAAGGGGACGATGTAGGGGACAACGTAGGGGACGACGTAGGGGACGACGTAGGGGACGAGGTAGGGGACGACGTAGGGGACGACAAAAGGGACGACGAAGGGGACGACGTAGGGGACTACGAAAGGGACGACGAAGGGGATGATGTAGGGGACAACGAAGGGGACGACGAAAGGGACGACGAAGGGGACGACAAAAGGGACGACGAAGGGGACGATGTAGGGGACAACGTAGGGGACGACGTAGGGGACGACGTAGGGGACGACGTAGGGGACGAGGTAGGGGACGACGTAGGGGATGACGAAGGGGACGACGAAGGGGACGACGAAGGGGACGACGAAGGGGACGACGAAGGGGACGACGAAGGGGACGACGTAGGGGACGACGAAGGGGACGATGTAGGGGACGAGGTAGGGGACGACGTAGGGGACGACGTAGGGGACGAGGTAGGGGACGACGTAGGGGACGAGGTAGGGGACGACGTAGGGGACGAGGTAGGGGACGACGTAGGGGACGACGAAGGGGACGACGTAGGGGACGAGGTAGGGGACGACGTAGGGGACGAGGTAGGGGACGACGTAGGGGACGAGGTAGGGGACGACGTAGGGGACGAGGTAGGGGACGAGGTAGGGGACGACGTAGGGGACGAGGTAGGGGACGAGGTAGGGGACGAGGTTGGGGATGATGAAGCGGACGAGGTAGGGGACGACGTAGAGGACGAGGTAGGGGACGACGTAGGGGACGAGGTAGGGGACGACGTAGGGGACGAGGTAGGGGACGAGGTTGGGGATGATGAAGCGGACGAGGTAGGGGACGACGTAGGGGACGAGGTAGGGGACGAGGTAGGGGACGAGACGATGTCAAGATGTAAACACGTAAACACGATCTGTCCAGTAGCCGTGAGGTTGTCGGTTCGGAGCTCTGACGTCGATTGTTTGGACCAGTGGAACATCTCAGAGGGACAAGTTGCTTTTCAACCAAAGCTTAAGTTTACGTGTATTTCTAAATGTAGTTTTACTTTTAAACAGGAAAACAAAGCTCTTCATCAGGAAACAGTTTGTGTTCTTTCTGATATATTTGAAACTGTGATATGAAATGATGTCGATACGATAAATTAATAAACAGCTGTGTCTCCTCATCATGACGGACGACAAGAAATAAAACCGTCCACAAAACTCTATTTAATCTCTTCAGGACGTCTGACACCAGAGACAACGAGAGCACAGAAATAGAGACGACCAGAGGTCTGCAGGAAATGATTGCACGTCTGCTCATATCTTTATAAAACAGGAAACCAGAAGACAGACAGATCACATGACACCAAGCGGAAACAAGAACAGAAATACTTCAGGGAAAACTTCATGAAATAAACATAAACAGGTCTATAGATCTATGAAAACACAAGTCAATAAAAGCTCTGAAACACATTTTTATGGCTCAAGTTTAAACGTTTGGAGGAGAATTTAGATCTTTAACCTCCTGATGAGAAACATAGTACTCAAGTACTCAAGTACAAACTCATAGTACTTTACGTCAGTATTTCCATTTAATGACACTTTATACTTCTTTAGAGGTTAAATTTGTGCTTTATACTGTACTACATCTCAGTGGTACAGATTGTACTTTATACTGTACTACATCTCAGTGGTACATATTGTACTTTATACTGTACTACATCTCAGTGGTACATATTGTACTTTATACTGTACTACACCTCAGAGGTACATGTTATACTTTATACTGTACTACACCTCAGAGGTACATGTTGTACTTTATACTGTACTACACCTCAGAGGTACATATTGTACTTTATACTGTACTACACCTCAGAGGTACATGTTATACTTTATACTGTACTACACCTCAGAGGTACATATTGTACTTTATACTGTACTACACTTCAGAGGTACATGTTATACTTTATACTGTACTACACCTCAGAGGTACATGTTGTACTTTATACTGTACTACATCTCAGTGGTACATATTGTACTTTATACTGTACTACACCTCAGAGGTACATGTTATACTTTATACTGTACTACACCTGAGGTACATATTGTACTTTATACTGTACTACATCTCAGAGGTACATGTTGTACTTTATACTGTACTACACCTCAGAGGTACATGTTGTACTTTATACTGTACTACACCTCAGAGGTACATATTGTACTTTATACTGTACTACATCTCAGAGGTACATGTTGTACTTTATACTGTACTACACCTCAGAGGTACATGTTGTACTTTATACTGTACTACATCTCAGTGGTACATATTGTACTTTATACTGTACTACACCTCAGAGGTACATGTTATACTTTATACTGTACTACACCTCAGAGGTACATATTGTACTTTATACTGTACTACACCTCAGAGGTACATGTTGTACTTTATACTGTACTACATCTCAGAGGTACATGTTGTACTTTATACTGTACTACACCTCAGAGGTACATGTTGTACTTTATACTGTACTACATCTCAGAGGTACATGTTGTACTTTATACTGTACTACACCTCAGAGGTACATGTTGTACTTTATACTGTACTACACCTCAGAGGTACATGTTGTACTTTATACTGTACTACACCTCAGAGGTACATATTGTACTTTATACTGTACTACACCTCAGAGGTACATGTTGTACTTTATACTGTACTACACCTCAGAGGTACATATTGTACTTTATACTGTACTACATCTCAGAGGTACATATTGTACTTTATACTGTACTACACTTCAGAGGTACATATTGTACTTTATACTGAACTACATCTCAGAGGTACATATTGTACTTTATACTGTACTACACCTCAGAGGTACATGTTGTACTTTATACTGTACTACACCTCAGAGGTACATATAGTAATTTATACTGTACTACATCTCAGAGGTACATATTGTACTTTATACTGTACTACACCTCAGAGGTACATATTGTACTTTATACTGTAATACATCTCAGAGGTACATTTAGTAATTTATACTGTACTACACCTCAGAGGTACATGTTGTACTTTATACTGTACTACATCTCAGAGGTACATATAGTACTTTATACTGTACTACATCTCAGAGGTACATATAGTACTTTATACTGTACTACACCTCAGAGGTACATATAGTAATTTATACTGTACTACATCTCAGAGGTACATGTTGTACTTTATACTGTACTACATCTCAGAGGTACATATAGTAATTTATACTGTACTACACCTCAGAGGTACATGTTGTACTTTATACTGTACTACATCTCAGAGGTACATATTGTACTTTATACTGTACTACACCTCAGAGGTACATGTTGTACTTTATACTGTACTACACCTCAGAGGTACATATAGTAATTTATACTGTACTACATCTCAGAGGTACATATTGTACTTTATACTGTACTACACCTCAGAGGTACATATTGTACTTTATACTGTACTACACCTCAGCGGTACATGTTGTACTTTATACTGTACTACATCTCAGAGGTACATGTAGTACTTTATACTGTACTACATCTCAGAGGTACATATTGTACTTTATACTGTACTACACCTCAGAGGTACATGTAGTACTTTATACTGTACTATACTTCAGAGGTACATATTGTACTTTATACTGAACTACATCTCAGAGGTACATATTGTACTTTATACTGTACTACATCTCAGAGGTACATATTGTACTTCATACTGTACTACACTTCAGAGGTACATATTGTACTTTATACTGTACTTGTACTACATCTCAGAGGTACATATAGTACTTTATACTGTACTACACCTCAGAGGTACATATTGTACTTTATACTGTAATACATCTCAGAGGTACATTTAGTAATTTATACTGTACTACATCTCAGAGGTACATGTTGTACTTTATACTGTACTACACCTCAGAGGTACATGTTGTACTTTATACTGTACTACACCTCAGAGGTACATATTGTACTTTATACTGTACTACACCTCAGAGGTACATATTGTACTTTATACTGTAATACATCTCAGAGGTACATTTAGTAATTTATACTGTACTACACCTCAGAGGTACATATTGTACTTTATACTGTAATACATCTCAGAGGTACATTTAGTAATTTATACTGTACTACATCTCAGAGGTACATGTTGTACTTTATACTGTACTACACCTCAGAGGTACATGTTGTACTTTATACTGTACTACACCTCAGAGGTACATATAGTAATTTATACTGTACTACACCTCAGAGGTACATGTTGTACTTTATACTGTACTACACCTCAGAGGTACATGTTGTACTTTATACTGTACTACACCTCAGAGGTACATATAGTAATTTATACTGTACTACATCTCAGAGGTACATATTGTACTTTATACTGTACTACACCTCAGAGGTACATATTGTACTTTATACTGTAATACATCTCAGAGGTACATTTAGTAATTTATACTGTACTACACCTCAGAGGTACATGTTGTACTTTATACTGTACTACATCTCAGAGGTACATATAGTACTTTATACTGTACTACACCTCAGAGGTACATATAGTACTTTATACTGTACTACATCTCAGAGGTATACTGTATATACATGTATATATATACATATATATACAGTATACCTCTGAGATGTAGTATGTATATATATGTATATATATACATATATATACAGTATACCTCTGAGATGTAGTATGTATATATATGTATATACATATATATATACATATATATATATATATATATATACACACAGTATATATATATTATATATATATATACTGTATATACATATATATTTATGTATATACAGTACAGTGCAACAAGAGACAGTAAAAAAAACAATGTATGAAAATAGTAAGTATTAAATAGTAAGTATTAAAACAGTAAAGAATATTAAATAAGTAAAAAAGTAACAATAACTAAAATATTATATATACAGGCAGAATACTTGTGTATTTATTGTTAGTGTTGTTAGTGTGGTATTGATCCCGAGTATCTGATCATAATACTTTATATATATGTATATGTATATACATATATATATATTTATATATATGTATATGTATCTTACTGCTTGTTGTTCGGGGGGCTGAAGAAGTCCACCGAGAAGCCGAAGTAGCTGCCCTCCGGCCCGGAGAACACGGCCGGTTTGTCGGCGTCCAGGTTGAAGGATCCTCCGCGACGGAGGAGACCCAAACACAGCAGGACGAGGACCGTGCGTCCTCCGGCCATGGCTGCGGAACCACCGAGGAAGACGGTTTAAAGTCTATATATGTATGTAAATATAAACAGAAGCGCGTTCAGTGTTTTTTGAGTGTTAGTTAAACCGCGACTTCCGGTGTTACCCCGAAGTCTGTCCGATTCTGTCCGGCGGTTCGTTAGCCTCTTTTTAGCCGATAAAAGTAGCAGAAATACGGGGACAAGCTCGGGGAAAGGCCGCGACCGACCGACCGACCGACTGACTGAGTGTGAGTGAGTGTGTGTGTTTGGAAGTATGTCAGTTGACCAC
Organism: Ophthalmolycus amberensis; assembly: GCA_024529925.1. NCBI lineage: Eukaryota > Metazoa > Chordata > Actinopteri > Perciformes > Zoarcidae > Ophthalmolycus > Ophthalmolycus amberensis. The sequence goes on from JAFEUB010001257.1 coordinate 555,270, forward strand.
TAGTGTCACGCTACATTACTAGACCACACGGCGTCCGGTTAATCCCCTTCAAAACAAAAGCACTGGCGTGTTATTTTTAAATATATATTATTATTAATATATCTTTTTTTTCATGATAAGTACAAACAAATAAGGCATGTTTACACCTGTGTTATCTCAAATGAACTTAAACTCTGAATAACAATGTGAGAACTCTTCAAACAGTTTCAGTTACTCAGGAGTTCTTATTTAAAGGTTCAAACTTTAAAAAGTAACGACACAAAGAAACACCACGTGACTGAAGTAGATATTTTATTCACATAATATAATATTTACATATTATCTTGACCTAAAATAATTCAGACAAAATAAATTAAACATTTGTTTCATTTTAGACAATTTCAAATATATGAGTTGCTCTCTGTGTATATACTAACAAAATGTATAATGTACAGGTACGTCAGATGTTAAGTGTTTGGTGTTTAACTAATATATTGTTCATAATCAGAATAAAAGAGATACATCTTTATTGCTCTCCAGAGGAGACAGACTGACAGAAACACGTGCAGACAAAGACAGAACTATGAATAAATGAAGAGAGAACAGTCAGACAATCGAAATAAAGACAAACTACATTCTATGTAGTTTGAATGCAGTGTATTTTTACAGGGTTACTACTTTTAATTCAGTAAAGTAAGTACTTTATATGACTTTTGACTTTTAAATGAGACTCATCAATCAGCTGTTTCGTAAAGAATCTAAATTAAAAAATGTTTAACCAGAAGTCATGCTGTTGTTCTGAAGGTGTCATATCGGTTTCCTGTGTTTTCCGGCCTGTTTGGGTTCTAACTTGACGGAGCGGATTCCTGACGCACAACAGGAAGTTCACTGGAGGAACACAACATTTTATTTGGAGGGTTTTACTTTTTACATTATTTTGATAACTGAAGTTAATTTGCAGATTTAGATGAATAATACATGAACCATTAAATAAAATAGAATATATTTATCTACTCAGCGGAATATAAAGTTATTAAAATGAGCTCAAGCTTCATCAGCTGCAACATTAAAGTGATGAACACATTAATGCATCAATATTTATACTCTGTCGAAGTGTACCTGAGCAATACACTGAACCCCCGGCTCCCCGGGCGCCGATCAATGGCAGCCCACTGCTCCCTGTATCCAGGGATGGGTCAAATTTCATGGATGTGTGTATGACAATAAAATCCTAACTTCCTTTAAAAGTATTTATGGAGGAGGAGACGACGCTGCTGCTGCTGCCGGGAGCTGAGCTCTCCTCCTCCCTCAGGAGCTCCGGATCTGGGTCTGTCCACAGTGGACCGGTCTCTGTTGGAGGATGTGGGTCTGTCCACGGTGGACCGGTCTCTGCTGGAGGATCTGGGTCTGTCCACGGTGGACCGGTCTCTGCTGGAGTCTGAGCTGAAGGAGGTTCTGGTGAACCTGCATGAGTTCATCTGGTTTCACCAGAATCCGACCCGGTGGCTCCGATGACGAGCATCAAGAATAACTCTATAGAAACAGACCATCTTCTCTCTGATGGTCTCTGTACTGATGGAGGTCTGATAGAGGATCAGCACTACACTGAGACTGGTTGATATAGAGGATCAGGACTACACTGAGACTGGTTGATATAGAGGATCAGGACTACACTGAGACTGGTTGATATAGAGGATCAGGACTACACTGAGACTGGTTCATAGAGGATCAGGGCTACACTGAGACTGGTTGATATAGAGGATCAGGACTACACTGAGACTGGTTGATATAGAGGATCAGGACTACACTGAGACTGGTTCATAGAGGATCAGGACTACACTGAGACTGGTTCATAGAGGATCAGGACTACACTGAGACTGGTTCATAGAGGATCAGGACTACACTGAGACTGGTTCATAGAGGATCAGGACTACACTGAGACTGGTTCATATAGAGGATCAGGACTACACTGAGACTGGTTCATAGAGGATCAGGACTACACTGAGACTGGTTCATATAGAGGATCAGGACTACACTGAGACTGGTTCATAGAGGATCAGGACTACACTGAGACTGGTTGATATAGAGGATCAGGACTACACTGAGACTGGTTCATATAGAGGATCAGGACTACACTGAGACTGGTTCATAGAGGATCAGGACTACACTGAGACTGGTTCATAGAGGATCAGGACTACACTGAGACTGGTTCATATAGAGGATCAGGACTACACTGAGACTGGTTCATAGAG
>JAFEUB010001257.1:562500-635000 GCA_024529925.1 Ophthalmolycus amberensis
TATACTCGGAAAATTGGGGTTGTTAGATTTAGCAAAATTTCGCACTTGAAAGTAGCGAAACAGATGGGAGTGAGGGATATTATATTTCTTAAATATATCCTCAGAGCTTCCGAACACCCCACCAATGTATAACTGACCCATGTTGAAAATGCCATTTTTATGCCATAGCGAGAATGCATGGTCCAGTCTGGCTGGAGGGAAGAGGTGATTATCATGAATAGGGGTTACAGTAGATTTGAAGCCAAATTGTACGCGAAACTGCGGCAGAATTTTTAATGTTGCAATTACTATCGGGTTGGATGAATATTTTCTTGGGGAGAACGGTAGTCTCGAGGTTACCAATGCTCGAAGAGAAGATGATGGGCAAGATTTAGCTTCAGTTAGGCACCAGCTTACTTGAGGGAGTTTGATCCAGTATATTATTTTCTGTATATTTGCTACCCAGTAGTAATATCTGAAATTGGGAAGAGAAAGTCCACCTTGAGATCGATGTCTTTGTAGCATCACTTTACTTATCCGTGGTTGTTTATTATCCCATAGGAAGCCTGTAATATGCTTATCTAAGGTAGTAAAAAAGAGTTTCGGCAGGAACACTGGCAGACATTGAAACAGATATAAGAAGCGTGGTAGAACAATCATCTTGACAGAATTAACTCTGCCTGTTAATGAAGTATAGATATTTTTCCATCTGTCAAAGTCTGTCTTCATTTTGGTGATTAGTGGAGAGAAATTCCTGTTATATAAACTCTCAAATTTACGGGTGATATAGATGCCAAGATATTTGAATTCAGACTCACACTTATGGAAAGGCAGTTGCATTCCTGGAGTCTTTATTGCCAAATTGTTTAAAGGGAAGCATTCACTTTTGGAGAAATTTAATTTATATCCTGAGAATGTCCCAAATTGCTTCAGGACTTCAATTAGTGCGGGGACAGATTCCACCGGGTCCGAAATATAAACTAATAAATCATCAGCATATAGCGAGACTCTGTGCTCAGTGCTCCATCTGTGAATTCCTTTAATGTTAGGGGATGCTTTAAGAGCAATGGATAATGGTTCGATAGCTAAGGCAAATAATAAGGGACTTAACGGGCAGCCTTGGCGGGTACCTCGGTATAAATTGAAATATTCTGAGTTTGAGCAATTGGTGACGACAGAGGCGCTAGGTGAGGAGTAGAGGAGTTTTACCCATGCCACAAATGTAGGACCAAAACCAAACTTTTCCAAAATCCTGAAGAGATAAGGCCATTCCACCCTATCAAATGCCTTTTCTGCATCTAGAGAGATAACCATCTCTGGGACCTCACAGGACACAGGGGAGTAGATAACATTGAAAAGGCGGCGGATATTACTGAAAGAATGGCGATTCCTTATGAAGCCAGTTTGGTCTTCAGAAATGACTTCATGAATTGTTGTTTCCAGACGCATAGCTAGGGCTTTTGCCAGAATCTTATAATCTGCATTAAGAAGAGAAATTGGTCGGTAGGATCCACATTCATTTGCATCTTTCCCGGGTTTTAACAACAGAGTAATTGATGCATTTGTCAGGGTTTGTGGCAGAGTACCTCGGGTTAAAGAGTCGTTGAACATATCAAGCAAAAGTGGTAATAGTTTATCTGAGAATGCCTTAAACAATTCAATGGGGAAACCATCTGGCCCAGGTGCTCTGCCGCTTTGTATAGCTTTAATTGATCCCAGTATTTCGCTGAATCATATCAGTTAAATCAAACATTTAAAACAAAGTTAAATTATAAAATCTAAACTCAGATCAAAGTGTTGATGTTGATACTCTGTCAGCAGAGGGCGCTGCTGCTCCTTCAGTAGACAGACATGGGTCCAGTCCCAGTGTCCCCCTTCAGCCCTTAGACCTGAACCCTCAGGGACTAACTGAGCACACCTGGTACCTGGTTGTGTTTCAGAGACTGTGAGGGACTAAATACCATGACAACGTGCTATGTTGTGTTCAATTGTGGGTTTTATTCTTTTTAATTCCTGATTAATAATTCCTCTTCTAACAGTTTCAGTTTGTTTTGTAACAAGTTCCCCTGAAGTGTTAAAGTGTCACTCTGTTTGGGATTCAGACACTTAAAGGATAATATTCTCTTTTTGAACATTTTAAACTCTCTGATGACATTTGATCTGAGGGCTGGATCAGGTTTATAGTTAGTGCTGGTTCAGGTTTATAGTTAGAGCTGGTTCAGGTTTCTAGTTAGTGCTGGTTCAGGTTTATAGTTACTGCTGGTTCAGGTTTATAGTTAGGGCTGGTTCAGGTTTCTAGTTAGTGCTGGTTCAGGTTTCTAGTTAGTGCTGGTTCAGGTTTATAGTCAGGGCTGGTTCAGGTTTATAGTTAGGGCTGGTTCAGGTTTATAGTTAGGGCTGGATCAGGTTTATAGTTAGAGCTGGTTCAGGTTTATAGTTAGGGCTGGTTCAGGTTTATAGTTAGGGCTGGATCAGGTTTATAGTTAGGGCTGGTTCAGGTTTCTAGTTAGGGCTGGTTCAGGTTTATAGTTAGTGCTGGTTCAGGTTTATAGTTAGTGCTGGTTCAGGTTTATAGTTAGGGCTGGCTCAGGTTTATAGTTAGAGCTGGTTCAGGTTTATAGTTAGAGCTGGTTCAGGTTTATAGTTAGGGCTGGATCAGGTTTCTAGTTAGGGCTGGATCAGGTTTCTAGTTAGGGATGGTTCAGGTTTCTAGTTAGGGCTGGTTCAAGTTTCTAGTTAGAGCTGGTTCAGGTTTCTAGTTAGAGCTGGTTCAGGTTTCTAGTTAGGGCTGGTTCAGGTTTCTAGTTAGTGCTGGTTCAGGTTTCTAGTTAGGGTTGGTTCAGGTTTCTAGTTAGGGCTGGTTCAGGTTTGTAGTTAGTGCTGGTTCAGGTTTATAGTCAGGGCTGGTTCAGGTTTATAGTTAGGGCTGGTTCAGGTTTCTAGTTAGGGCTGGATCAGGTTTCTAGTTAGGGCTGGTTCAGGTTTATAGTTAGTGCTGGTTCAGGTTTATAGTTAGTGCTGGTTCAGGTTTATAGTTAGGGCTGGCTCAGGTTTATAGTTAGAGCTGGTTCAGGTTTATAGTTAGGGCTGGTTCAGGTTTATAGTTAGGGCTGGTTCAGGTTTATAGTTAGGGCTGGTTCAGGTTTATAGTTAGGGCTGGTTCAGGTTTATAGGTAGAGCTGGTTCAGGTTTATAGTTAGAGCTGGTTCAGGTTTATAGTTAGGGCTGGTTCAGGTTTATAGTTAGGGCTGGTTCAGGTTTATAGTTAGGGCTGGTTCAGGTTTATAGGTAGAGCTGGCTCAGGTTTATAGTTAGAGCTGGTTCAGGTTTATAGTTAGGGCTGGTTCAGGTTTATAGTTAGAGCTGGTTCAGGTTTATAGTTAGAGCTGGTTCAGGTTTCTAGTTAGGGCTGGTTCAGGTTTCTAGTTAGTGCTGGTTCAGGTTTATAGTCAGGGCTGGTTCAGGTTTATAGTTAGGGCTGGTTCAGGTTTATAGTTAGGGCTGGATCAGGTTTCTAGTTAGGGCTGGTTCAGGTTTATAGTTAGTGCTGGTTCAGGTTTATAGTTAGTGCTGGTTCAGGTTTATAGTTAGGGCTGGCTCAGGTTTATAGTTAGAGCTGGTTCAGGTTTATAGTTAGGGCTGGTTCAGGTTTATAGTTAGGGCTGGTTCAGGTTTATAGTTAGGGCTGGTTCAGGTTTATAGTTAGGGCTGGTTCAGGTTTATAGGTAGAGCTGGCTCAGGTTTATAGTTAGAGCTGGTTCAGGTTTATAGTTAGGGCTGGTTCAGGTTTATAGTTAGAGCTGGTTCAGGTTTATAGTTAGGGCTGGTTCAGGTTTATAGTTAGGGCTGGTTCAGGTTTATAGTTAGGGCTGGTTCAGGTTTATAGTTAGGGCTGGTTCAGGTTTATAGTTAGAGCTGGTTCAGGTTTATAGTTAGGGCTGGTTCAGGTTTATAGTTAGAGCTGGTTCAGGTTTATAGTTAGTGCTGGTTCAGGTTTATAGTTACTGCTGGTTCAGGTTTATAGTTAGGGCTGGTTCAGGTTTCTAGTTAGTGCTGGTTCAGGTTTCTAGTTAGGGATGATTCAGGTTTATAGTTAGTGCTGGTTCAGGTTTATAGTTAGGGCTGGTTCAGGTTTCTAGTTAGGACTGGTTCAGGTTTCTAGTTAGGGCTGGCTCAGGTTTCTAGTTAGGGCTGGTTCAGGTTTCTAGTTAGGGCTGGTTCAGGTTTCTAGTTAGGGCTGGCTCAGGTTTCTAGTTAGGGCCAGTTCAGGTTTATAGTTAGGGCCGGTTCAGGTTTATAGTTAGGGCTGGATCAGGTTTATAATTAGGACTGGTTCAGGTTTCTAGTTAGGGCTGGTTCAGGTTTCTAGTTAGGGCCAGTTCAGGTTTCTAGTTAGGGCTGGTTCAGGTTTCTAGTTAGGGCTGGCTCAGGTTTATAGTTAGGGATGGTTCAGGTTTATAGTTAGGGATGGTTCAGGTTTATAGTTAGGGCTGGTTCAGGTTTATAGTTAGGGCTGGTTCAGGTTTATAGTGAGGGCTGGTTCAGGTTTATAGTTAGGGATGGTTCAGGTTTATAGTTAGGGCTGGTTCAGGTTTATAGTTAGGGCTGGTTCAGGTTTATAGTTAGGCCTGGTTCAGGTTTATAGTTAGGGCTAGTTCAGGTTTATAGTTAGGGCTGGTTCAGGTTTATAGTTAGAGCTGGTTCAGGTTTATAGTTAGTGCTGGTTCAGGTTTATAGTTACTGCTGGTTCAGGTTTATAGTTAGGGCTGGTTCAGGTTTCTAGTTAGTGCTGGTTCAGGTTTCTAGTTAGGGATGATTCAGGTTTATAGTTAGTGCTGGTTCAGGTTTATAGTTAGGGCTGGTTCAGGTTTCTAGTTAGGACTGGTTCAGGTTTCTAGTTAGGGCTGGCTCAGGTTTCTAGTTAGGGCTGGTTCAGGTTTCTAGTTAGGGCTGGTTCAGGTTTCTAGTTAGGGCTGGCTCAGGTTTCTAGTTAGGGCCAGTTCAGGTTTATAGTTAGGGCCGGTTCAGGTTTATAGTTAGGGCTGGATCAGGTTTATAATTAGGACTGGTTCAGGTTTCTAGTTAGGGCTGGTTCAGGTTTCTAGTTAGGGCCAGTTCAGGTTTCTAGTTAGGGCTGGTTCAGGTTTATAGTTAGGGCTGGCTCAGGTTTATAGTTAGGGATGGTTCAGGTTTATAGTTAGGGATGGTTCAGGTTTATAGTTAGGGCTGGTTCAGGTTTATAGTTAGGGCTGGTTCAGGTTTATAGTGAGGGCTGGTTCAGGTTTATAGTTAGGGATGGTTCAGGTTTATAGTTAGGGCTGGTTCAGGTTTATAGTTAGGGCTGGTTCAGGTTTATAGTTAGGCCTGGTTCAGGTTTATAGTTAGGGCTAGTTCAGGTTTATAGTTAGGGCTGGATCAGGTTTATAGACTTCTATACAACCAGAGGAGTCGCCCCCTGGTGGACACTAGAGAGAATGCAGCTTTAACACATGAAGCTTTGACTTCACTCCTCAGAACCAGGTTGTCTCCTGTGCAATCATCCAATAGCTGTTGAGATATGTGAGTTTCGACCAAAGTGGTGGAGAGAAAAACCGATACCAGCCATCTCTAGATCATTCAAGATGGAGCCGTCTATGGCTGCTTCGACGTGTTGGTGCGCATTTCTTTGTGTTGTTTTTGTTGTAAATACTGTTTTCTGCTGCGATACCCGGAGCTCTTTCACCAGAGATGAGCTCGTAAACATCAGGGGAACAACTCCAACTCCAGCGGACTTACTTCCAACTTTTCTTTTCAGTTCTGTGGAATTACTGGACATTCTCGTCAAAGGTGCTTTCACCTTTGCCCATGCAGTGAGACGCCGTAGGAGAGGGAGACGGGCCGGCGTGCTTGTGCGTCTTCGCTCACGTGGATTCCGCACGCCGCTGCCGGGCATATTTCTCTCCAACGTCCGCTCACTGTGCAACAAACTGGACGAACTTCAGCTACTGGTGAGGAGAGTCAGAGACTTTTCTTCATCCTCCGTTCTGTGCTTCACTGAGACGTGGCTCTCTGGATCGATCCCGGACTCTGCGCTCCAGCTGGCGGGCTTCCAGCTGTTCAGAGCGGACCGCGACACGGAGCTCTCCGGCAAATCGAAGGGTGGAGGAATCTGTTTCTACTCCAACAGTGGCTGGTGTAACAATGTGACAGTGGTCCTACAGCACTGCTCTCCTGATCTGGAATCCTTCATCATAAACTGTAAACCCTTCTACTCCCCTCGTGAGTTCGCTTCATTCATTCTGATCGGTGTTTACATGCCGCCGCAGAGCAACGTGCAGGCAGCACAGCGGACACTCGCCGACCAGATACTGTGTGTGGAGCGGACCTACCCGGACTCTCCAGTTATTGTCCTTGGTGACTTTAACAAAGGAAACCTCAGCCATGAACTCCCTAAATACCGTCAGTTTATAAAATGCCCTACCAGAGAGGAGAACATTCTGGACCACTGCTACACATCAATCAGCGGGGCCTATCACGCCGTCCCTCGTGCTGCACTGGGTCTCTCTGACCACGTCATGGTCCATCTGATTCTGATTCCTGCTTACAGGCAGAAACTCAAGCTCTGCAAACCTGTGGTGAGGACATTCAAGAAGTGGACCAGTGAGGCTCTAGATGATCTTCAGGCGTGCTTGGACTGTACAGACTGGGATGTATTCAGGACTGCTACCAACAGTCTGGATGAGTACACAGAGGCTGTGACTTCATACATCAGCTTCTGTGAGGACAGCTGTGTTCCAACAAGCACCAGGGTGAGTTACAACAATGACAAACCCTGGTTCACAGCAGAACTCAGACAGCTAAGCCTGCAAAAAGATCAGGCCTTTAAGAGTGGGGATAAGGTATTGTACAAAGAGTCGAAATACAGGTTTAGCAAGGCGGTGAGAGATGCTAAACGACTGTACTCTGAGAAACTCCAACACCAGCTCTCAGCCAACGACTCTGCTTCTGTCTGGAGAGGTCTCAGACAGATCACCAATTACAAGCCCAAAACCCCCCACTCCATGAACGACCTCCGCCTGGCAGACGAGTTGAACGAGTTCTACTGCAGATTTGACTCCATCCCCTGTTGATGACGCAGTCAACTTGGCCCTTCACTTCATCCTCCAGCATCTGGACTCCCCAGGAACCTACGCCAGGATCCTGTTTGTGGACTTCAGCTCTGCCTTCAACACCATCATCCCGTCTCTGCTGCATGATAAGCTCTCCCAGCTGCAGGTGCCCGACTCCACCTGCATGTGGATCACAGACTTCCTGTCTGACAGGAAGCAGCACGTGAAGCTGGGAAAGCACGTCTCATCCTCCAGGACCATCAGCACCGGTTCCCCCCAAGGCTGCGTTCTTTCCCCTCTGCTCTTCTCCCTGTACACCAACAGCTGTACCTCCAGTCACCAGTCCGTCAAGCTCCTGAAGTTCGCGGATGACACCACCCTCATTGACACCACCCTCATTGGACTCATCTTTGGTGGGGACGAGTCCGCCTACAGGTGGGAGACTGACCATCTGGTGACCTGGTGCGGGTTGAACAACCGAGAGCTCAACGCTCTAAAGACAGTGGAGATGGTTGTGGATTTTAGGAAGAACGTAGCCCCACCAGCCCCTATCACTGTGGGTGACTCCCCCGTCGACATGGTGGAGTCCTTCCGCTTCCTGGGCTCCATCATAACTCAGGACCTCAAGTGGGAGCTGAACATCAGCTCCATCACCAAGAAGGCCCAGCAGAGGATGTACTTCCTGAGGCCATGTCCACACTACTCCGTGTCTAGTTGGATGCAGAGTTGTCAAATAGAAACGATCTCCGTCCACACGGGAGTTTCAGCATTATTCTCAAGTTGATCTGCATCCACACGGCAGCCTTCGAAGGCGGACAGCACGTGACCATTAACGTACACTGGGCATGCGCGTGACGGTGTAAACAGGAAGTGGATTGCTCGCTTGGTTCAAAAAAATACAACAGAGTAATAAAGTAGTCTTTAATAATGAAAGGTTGTATTTGATACTTAAGATCTTCCTCTAAAATCTTCCTCTATAAACTCAAACAGACACAGTTCGTGGAAAGTTTTAGAAGTTGTATTTTTCAGACGTAGTTACAGCGCTGTGGGTCTCTCTCTCTCTCTCTCTCTCTCTCTCACATCAACTTTACTTTAAAATCAACACTTACACGTAAATGTTTACTAGACTATGGTCCATAAATGTGGTCAACACACGTCGATCACTCGCTTCCTCTGTTGTTGTCTGTTGTTGCCGTGGGGGCTGATGAATGTAACGTTAGCTCCGCCATTGGGGTATTCCTTCATGAGATACGGCATCAGGGGATAAGCTGGGTCACCCAGCAGAGAAACAGGGACATCATCTTCGCCCTCTATCAACTCTTTAGGGCATGGGGGAATTGCTCCATCTTTTAGGGCACAACATCATGCAACAGGTCCGACTCGCTAGCTTCTAAGCTAATTCTAACATTACCGCCAATGGGGAAATGCTAACCGCGATTAGCATTAGCGAATATAATATATCTTCGTACATCTTTTCATGCTCCATAAAGAAATACTTGCAGACTAAGGTCTCTCAAGGCTACCAAACGGAAGAAGTAAAACAAATCAGCGTCGATCACTCGTTTCCTCTGTGTTGTTGTCTGTTTGTAGCTCTGAATAGCATTTATTGCTAACTGTAGCTTCAGACAGCCGCTCCGTGGGGGCTGATCGCCGATGGTCACGCAGCTCGAATAACAGCTGCTTCCTCCACATAAATGCAGACTTTTTACTGCACAACAGCTGCTAGTACGCAACAGGTAATACAGCGCGCACAAAACCGGCGCTCCATGTACGGCTGATAGCGTCTCTGGACTCGGGAATTGTCGCTGGTCGCCCGGCTGTTTGTTTTCTTCCGGGTACGGGTCACGTAATAGTAAGTGTGACGAATCAGGGACGGAGACGTCATGGTTGCCAAGAACCAATCCAGTAGCGAACACGGGTGTGGGCGTAATTTGTTTCTAAGCACATCCGTGTCCGACCGTCTACACTCAACCAAAACCCCGGAGTTTTCAAATACCTCCAACCTCGGCGGAGTTTTCAGGCTCCTCCGTTTAGGGTGCTCCAAAACTCCGGCATAGTGTGGCTGCTCAGTGTAAACGTAGCAAAGATGGAGTAAAACTGGAGTAGTGTGGACTAGGCCAGGCAGCTGAAGAAACTCAACCTGCCAAAGACAATGATGGTGCATTTCTACACAGCCATCATTGAGTCCATCCTCTGCTCCTCCATCACGGTCTGGTACGCTGCAGCCACTGCCAAGGACAAGGGCAGACTGCAGCGCATCATTCACTCTGCTGAGAAGGTGATTGGCTGCAATCTGCCGTCCCTCCAGGACTTGTTCACTTCAAGGACCCTGAAGCGAGCAAGAAGGATTGTAGCTGACCCCTCTCACCCTGCACATGAACTGTTTGTGCCCCTTCCATCTGGCAGGAGGCTGAGGTCCATCAGGACCAAGACCTCACGACACATGGACAGTTTCTTCCCATCCGCAGTCGGGCTCATTAACAGAGACCAGGAACCCCACTGACTCTGTCATCCCCAGGACATCCCTGTTTCTTTATTTAAACACACTCATCACTTTTAACTTTTCACTTACACTTCACTTGTTTCACAGTCCTGTTATGTTTTGTGGTGCACTTTATTCTATATTTTATATTTTATTGTAAATGTTAATATGTTTCTATTTCTTGCACTGTGCTGATTGTGATAGTTTAATGTTATTGTTTATTGTTAAATGTTATGCACCACCCGCCACGACAAATTCCTTGTAGTTGCAAACTTGCTTGGCAATAAACGGTTCTGATTCTGATTCTGATTCTGATTCTGATTCTCTGAACCTCGTCAGTATGTGGAGCTCATGCTACAGAAGCAAATCAAATGTGGTTAGTACTGTGGGGACGCAGTTCAGGAAAAGCATGCAAAGCTGAAAGTGTCTCACGAATGAATACATTACTGTTATTATTAATATTATTTATTTAAGAGACAAGAGACAATACATAGACATAACAACAAGAGGACGACAAGAACAGTGAGATACAAGCCAGCAAACATCCTATAGTCAGTGTGTGTGTGTGTGTGAGCGTGTGTGTGTGTGTGAGAGCGTGTGTGTGTGTGTGTGAGCGTGTGTGAGAGCGTGTGTGTGTGTGAGCATGTGTGTGTGAGAGCGTGTGTGTGTGTGTGAGCGTGTGTGAGAGCGTGTGTGTGTGTGAGCGTGTGTGTGAGCGTGTGTGTGTGTGAGTGTGTGTGTGTGAGCGTGTGTGTGTGAGAGCGTGTGTGTGTGTGTGAGCGTGTGTGTGTGAGCGTGTGTGTGAGCGTGTGTGTGTGTGTGAGCGTGTGTGTGTGAGAGCGTGTGTGTGTGTGAGCGTGTGTGTGAGAGCGTGTGTGTGTGTGAGCGTGTGTGTGTGTGTGTGAGCGTGTGTGTGTGAGAGCGTGTGTGTGAGAGCGTGTGTGTGTGTGAGCGTGTGTGTGTGTGAGCGTGTGTGTATGTGAGCGTGTGTGTGTGAGCGTGTGTGTGTGAGAGCGTGTGTGTGTGTGTGAGCGTGTGTGTGAGAGCGTGTGTGTGTGTGAGCGTGTGTGTGTGTGTGAGCGTGTGTGTGTGAGAGCGTGTGTGTGTGTGTGAGCGTGTGTGTGTGTGAGCGTGTGTGTATGTGAGCGTGTGTGTGTGAGCGTGTGTGTGAGAGCGTGTGTGTGTGTGTGAGCGTGTGTGTGTGTGAGCGTGTGTGTATGTGAGCGTGTGTGTGTGAGCGTGTGTGTGTGAGAGCGTGTGTGTGTGTGTGAGCGTGTGTGTGAGAGCGTGTGTGTGTGTGAGCGTGTGTGTGTGTGTGAGCGTGTGTGTGTGTGTGTTTGTGTGTCCTTGAGCCTTTTTGAGATGGAAAAAATTATAATAATTAAAAAAAAACAACAACAAGTAAGTATGTGTGCATATGGGTGTTCATGTATGCATGCACGTGGGTTTTAATTGGTTGTCATACATTACTATTATTGAACATGAACACACTATGTTAGCACAATCAATATTAAGAATAGTTTTCTGATCAACAGTTTGCAGCTGTAACATTGGTGCTTATTCAGAGATGAGACCAACGTGTACATCTGACTTCATATTAATGGAACAAAGTGCATGTCTGAGTGTTTGTTGTCATCAACACTGATTCCCTCAGACTGATCATTTACTGTTGGCTGAAAAGTGATCTTTAAGACACAACTATACATTTCCTCAATACACCAAGACAAAGTAAAAATAACATGAAAAGATAGAACAGATTACTATATTATATTACTTAAAACGTTTTGTTTATGAAACTTGCTAATAAAGTATAAACATATTGTGTTGGAGTTGGACTCATTACAATGAAGAAGCGGATGACACCTGTTGTTGTGTAGTCATAACAAACCTTTTTCATTCAGATGAAATACCATCTCTGAAATATCATGAAATATGAAATATCATCAGTGAAATATCATCTGTGTTGATGTATTAGTTGGGTTTGTCTCGACAGAACAACCGTTTGATGTGTTTATAGATTTCTGTCATTTTCAGTCCGTATATGATGGGATTAAAGAGAGGATGATACAAAACCACCTGTAAAGTCATTATGAAATGTACAGTCTTTGGAAACTCAGATTCCAGTTTAACTGAAATGACATCATACGTAACCAAACTACAAAAGTTGATCAAAACCAGCAGGTGAGGTAAACAGGTCTGTGCCACTTTCATCCTGACTTCCCCACAACTTCTGTAGGTTATGATAAATATCTTTGTGTATGTGAACAGTATGAAGAGCACAGGGAAAAGGACGACATTAAATAAAACAATCACACCGTACACAGAGAGCACTCTGGAGCTCAAACAGTGAAGTTTGTAAATTAAATTGTTGCAAAAGATTCCTCTTAATGTGAAGTTGCAGAGTTTGGTATTAACACTAAGTGTGACTGGAACTGCAATCTGACAGGCAGGAAGACACCAGGACAAAGCCAGAAAGATACAGACGGTTGTTTTCTTCATGATGGTTGGATACTGCAGAGGTTTACATATAGACACATATCTGTCATAGGCCATGACTGACAACAGCAAGAACTCTGAACCATCGAAAGAGTAATATAGAAAACACTGGAAGAGACAGGCCGAGTAAGATATCCTCTGTTTCTCAGATAAAAAGTCAATCAGAAGCTTTGGGTAGATAGCAGTGCTGTAAAGAACAGAGTTGATTAATAAAGCTGCAATAAACACGTACATAGGCTCATGGAGGCTTTTGTGAATCACTATAATGCACACAATAGTAGAATTACTGCAGATTATTAGAAGATATGCTGTAAACATGATCACAAAGTACACATATCTGTACTTGTGCAGATCCACATGCCCACCAAGAGTTACATATGTCACATGAGTTACATATGTCACATTTGATTCAGCATCCATTAATGACTTCAAAGAAAATCTACCAGGCAGATTATGAAGCATGTGAATCTAAAAACTATCACCTTGTGTTCACTCCTTTGACTTACAGTTACCTTCACTTAGTGCGTGTTGAGCTCCAGAATTCAGAGTGAACTGTTTGGGCTCAGTGGATGGTTTTGTTACCAGACTCCGTCACCCTCCATGGATCTAATTAAAACTCTATAACAAGATCTACCAACATGTCAACAATTTCAGAACTCTGGAGGCCTACACCACCATGAGATGTGATCTTCAGTGACCCAACAAGTTCTGTTGTCATGAGGACAGAACTTACAAAAGGTACATTCCATATATTCTACAACCACTGTTCCCCAATCAGGTAAAACTGTGACATAACCCACTTTCACTACGAAATGCAGCCTCTACAGTTGGAAATTTTAACACAAAAGCACCAGTAATAGACAGCAAATCCAACATATCTTCACAAAACGGTTGACAGTGGACAAATCAGACACACTTTGCCCTTTTAATTCAACAGTCACTCTGAAGTTCTGGGAGATTTAACTCACTCAGCCCAAGCCAGAGGATGAATTCTACCGACTTTAGCTCTCGTCGCAAGAGTCTAGCCAGGCGGCAACCTGTGGTTCTTTAAAGTGAAGTCAAAGCTTCATGTGTTAAAGCTGCATTCTCTCTAGTGTCCACCAGGGGGCGACTCCTCTGGCTGTATAGAAGTCTATGAGAAAATGACTCTACTTCTCTCTTGATTTATTACCTCAGTAAACATTGTAAACATGAGTTTATGGTCTCAATCTCTAGTTTCAAGTCTTCTTCAGTACAGCATGATGTTCATTTAGTACATTATGGTCCATTTAGAGTCAGCGACAGTTTCTCGTGGTCAAGTACAGAAGGCTGAGCGAGTTCCCAGGGCAGAGGCAAGGCGAGGTAGTCCGAAACAGGCAGGGTCGGCAACAGGGAATCAGTCCAAGGGTGTATGCGGGAAAGTATTGCATGAAAGCAGAGAATGATCTGGCAGTGAGTGTGTGTGAGGCAGGGGTTTAAATAGTGGAGGAGGCAGAGTGAGCAGGTGAGAACTTTCCACAGGAAAGGAGTCTTGGAGGAGGTGAGGGCGGTGAGTGGGGAAGCGATCACGCTGTAATTCCTGATGAACCTCCGATAGAAATTGGCGAATCCCAGGAAACTTTGACGTTGCTTGCGGGAGCTTGGGACAGGCCAGGTAGTGACAGCAGTAACGTTAGCGGGGTCCATCTGGATGCTGCCCCGGGAGATGATATAACCCAGGGATGAGACCGTGGGAACATGAAACTCGCACTTCTCCCCCTTCACAAACAGGGAGTTCTCCAGTAGGCGTTGACGCACGGACTGAATGTGGTGCACATGTTCCTCTTGGTTCTTGGAGAAGATCAGGATGTCATCGAGGTAGACAAATACGTGCCGGTCCAACATGTCTCGGAGGACGTCGTTAACCAGGGCCTGGAAGATGGCGGGGGCGTTGGTTAAGCCGAAGGGCATCACAAGGTACTCGTAATGTCCTTTCGGTGTATTAAATGCCGTCATCCACTCATCCCCTTCTCTGATCCGGACCAGGTGATAGGCGTTGCGGCAGTCAAGCTTGGAGAAGATGGTGGCTCCTTGAAGTAGCTCGAAGGCCGTTGCGATGAGTGGCAAAGGGTACCGGTTCTTAATCGTGATTTCATTTACGCCCCGGTAGTCGATGCAGGGTCTGAGAGTCTTATCCTTCTTCTCCACAAAGAGAAATCCAGCCCCTGCGGGAGAGGACGAGGGACGTATGATACCGGAAGCCAGGGAGTCGTGAATATAACTGTCCATTGCTTCTCTTTCAGGAGCAGACAGGGAATAAAGGCGCCCCTTAGGTGGGAACGTACCAGGAAAGAGGTCGATGGCACAATCATACGGACGGTGGGGAGGCAGAGACATGGCTTTGGATTTGTTGAAAACCTCGCTAAAGTCCAAGTATTCCGCAGGAACTCCCGTAAGTTCAGGCATGGATTGGGTGAGCGTGGCACCTTGTGGAACGGCGGCTTGCTTCAGGCAGACTAGGTGACAGGACTGGATCCAACCCCGAAAAGCTCCCGTAGTCCAGTCGACGTGCGGATTATGTCGACGTAGCCAGGGGTATCCCAGAATGAGGGGAATGTGAGGGGTTTGCAGGATGTGGAAGCTGATGGTCTCGTGGTGGTTGCCGGACAACAGCATGTGTACCGGGACGGTTTGGTGCGTCATTGTTCCCAGAAGATGACCGTCCAGGGCGCTAGCTGAAACAGCCTGGGGAAGAGGTATCCGGTCGATCCCCAACTGTGTAACAAGGTCCTCGTTCATAATGGACACGTCTGCTCCAGAATCTAGGAAGGTGGAAATCGTATGGGAGCCCCCGGTTAATAGTAGTTGGGCGTGGAAAAGTGGTCGTTGACAGACGGAGGATCGGGAATCTGCTCGGCTCAGCAGTACTTCCTTCCTTACTGGCGAGCGCCGGCCCTTTAACGGGCAATTGTGAGCATAATGACCCGCCTGACCACAGTACATGCAGAGATTTCCCCGTCTGCGCCGCTCACGTTCCCCCGTGGATAGCCCAGTACGTTCCACTTGCATGGGTTCACTCTCCTGAGGAAGCGGCTGCGTCGGCGTGTACTCCGGAGCTGTAGCACGAGGAAAGTGAGGTTGCCCCTGGCATGACTGTTCCCGGCGCCTTGCCAGCCACTTGACCTGGATACGCCAATCCACTCTGGAGGTTGCCTCAATAAGTCTGTCCAGGGATGAGGGTAGCTCGATCGAGATGAGTTCATCTTTAACGTAATCCGCTAACCCGAGCAGATACGCGTCACACTGGGCGTCCATGTTCCATGAGCTTAATCGAGCCTGGGTCCGGAAATCAATGGCGTAGTCCATGACAGATCGGTGGCCCTGCTGGAGCCTCATTAGCCCTCCGGTAACATTCGGTCTTCCGGACACCGCTCCGAAAACCTTGCGTAGTTTGTCGGAGAAGGATTGGAAGGAAGCACAGGCAGGAGTACGACGATCCCATTACGCCGTTCCCCACAGGCGAGCTCTCCTCGTCAGGTGGTTGATGGTAAACGCCACCCTGGCATCCTCTGACGCGAAGGTGCGGGGCTGCAACGTAAACAGGATGGAACAGTTATTCAGGAACGTTCGGGCTCCCCCACCCGGGGCTCTGAGACCGCCGTAGATGCTGCTGGATCCGTTCCCGAGCGAACCGGAGCAAGTAGCGGCGACGCCGCCACGTTGGTCGGGGCTGCGGCTGCCGTGAGTTGTCGTAACTGGTCAATCAGAGTGGTGAGTATCTGGTTCTGATTCGCCAGGTCGTGATGAACCCCGGCGGTGTTGGTGACAGCCATGGTCTCGGTTCGCCGCATCGCCTCCTCGATCGCTTCGAGCCAGGCCCATGCCGTGGCGCCGTCTGCTGGATCCATGTTCTGGCCAGATCGTACTGTTACGGGTGTAGTAAGGACCGAGGAGCAGTACGACTAACACCAGGAATAGTTTGACTTGAATTCTTTATTTCTTCGACACACACGACAGGAAGAATATTCACAGGAAAACAGCGACAGGTTCTTGTGGTGAAGGACAGAAGGCTGAGCGAGTTCCCAGGGCAGAGGCAAGGCGAGGTAGTCCGAAACAGGCAGGGTCGGCAACAGGGAATCAGTCCAAGGGTGTATGCGGGAAAGTATTGCATGAAAGCAGAGAACGATCTGGCAGTGAGTGTGTGTGGGGCAGGGGTTTAAATAGTGGAGGAGGCAGAGTGAGCAGGTGAGAGTAATGAGCTGATGAGGTGAGTGTGACTGGCAGGTGCACTGAATGAACTGATTAGGTGAGTGAAAGGTGGAAAAAACTAGATAGAAGTGGCAGAGCTGTGACATATTCAAGGTCCACTGTGGATGAATTATTATTAACTTGGTATTATTAACCTTCTGACTGTTTCTCTAGGGCCACGATGAGATTATTGATTGAAATCCTAATAACTATTGGATGGATTGACATGAAAATTGGTTCAGACATTTATGTTCCCAATTTGTCAAGTATGTAGTTGGTGGTAGTAGTCGTAGCCGTTTTTCAAGCCAGCCAATTACTTTGGGGGGAAAAGGGGCTCGATGTAAGATAAAGCTCTGGCAGCCTTCAGCCTTCTCTGTAGTTCAATCAGCTGTAGTCGTCCACAACAACTCAGCAGTCCACTTTGGGAGAACAGAGTAGTTGCGATGGTCTGCTGGTATCTGATGAGAGATTGTGATTTCATCTCTGAAGTTCTGGTGGTCGCGGAGGATCTTCTGGCCATCCTGACTGGACTTTTTGCTTTTAGCTTGGTGAGTTGCAGTCCGCTGACTTTATGTCCACCAGCTCTCAGTTGCTCACTGGTCGACTGCTGATCCCGATAGCATGAACCTGCTCATCCACACGACAAGAAGCGACTACCTGAGCAGGGGACCCATTGGCAGAACAGGGCTTTTCTCCAATGGATTCAGCTATTGCATTACCTCCATGGACGCTGGATTCCCACGATGTAACAAGATTACGCAAGAATTACGGGATCACATATCACACGAAAATCCATCTTGACAGGCTTTAAGTAATGCTTTTGTGTCCGGCAAGCCACAGGATGGACTAACCAGAGTCCTTTGAGGAGCTACTGGCAGCTGGAGGCTGTGATGACACAGAGAGGTCTTTGTTAATTCTAAACTACAATGGCTCTTGAAGGACTTTGCGTAGATGCTGCAAAAAGCATCAGTTCTATCAGAACTGGAGAGTTTTTCTCCATTGAAAAGATGCTTCCGCTTTTCTCCCGACTTGCTTTGGTAGGAGTTTGATTGACAGATGGTTCATCCAATTACCTGTCAAGTAGTTTTTGAAAGTGATTGTACTTTTCCAAATCGTTTCCAAAGAGGGCATCTCAGATTGTTCTCTCTAACAAATCATTTGGCAGGTTAGCTGTTGCCGGACTGTTGGAAGAATTGGAAAGAAGTTATTTGTCTACTCGGACCTTCTACGACCACAATAGAAATAAGGCTTGAGACTTTTTTTGCATTGTCCTTGATTTTTTTCTATTTGTGCATGTATGGTGTTCTAACCATGTAAGTTTCTTTTTCTTTTCAAATGAATTGTAGAGTAAGCAAAAACAACAACAATTCCACAATTTCAGGTGTCTTGAATGACTATGGTTTCAGCCCATCAGCCCATTTTACTGCTATTTCCTCTTCCTGAGATGCTGTTGGTTGCACCGGTAGGTTTGTCCTTCGACGGTATGACACAGACAAGACTTGTTGGTGTCTAAAGGATGGACGACTACATCAGGTCTCTACAGTCTGTCCTCCCGGTCTTTTGGTGGTGCTGACTATGTCTTTGTGTTGCAGAGGTAGTGCAGTTTTTGCTGGACACAGCCTTCACATGGCTTCAAATGCTTGCTTGTGGTTCTTCTCATCCGTGCAGGTAAATTATACCGGTTGACTCAGCTCCTTGAGCTTTTTGCTTTGTCCGGTATAAATGTGCGATAGCTTCAATTCTGTTAAACAATCCATTCATTTAGGATTAACTGGGGCTTGGTGTGACCTGCTCATTGCCTCACGAAGCTCTCAGAGATGATGATCTCTGGCACTCCGTGTCTCTAGCTTTGTTGTGACAGTTCCTTCTTTGGTTGATTCTGTCCAAATGAATTGAATGAATGAATGAATTTTATTTATATCGCGCTTTTCACAGACAGTAGTATCACAAAGTGCTTAACAGAGCAGACATTTAAAAGCATAAAAAACACAATGTGACCCAAGGGTCAATAAATTATCTACACAGAGAAAATTAAAAAATAAAATAAAAAATAAAATAAAAATGTAAAACATATTTTAAGAGCAGGTCTAGGACATGGGTTTACTTTTACACAAATGCCAGCCTAAACAGGTAGGTTTTGAGCTGGCTTTTAAAAGTATCCACAGTATCTGCGAGGCGCAGAGTTGCAGGCAGAGCATTCCAGAGCCTCGGGGCCACTGCCTCAAAGGCTCGGTCACCACGGGTCTTACATCGTGTGCGTGGGACTGACAGAAGACCTAGAGCGTTTGACCTGAGAGTGCGGGCGGGTGAATAGGGGCGAAGTAGATCAGCTACATAAGCCGGAGCCTGACCGTGAAGTGCTCTGTAAGTGATGGTGAGAATTTTAAAGTGTATCCTAGATGCTACAGGAAGCCAGTGGAGAGATCGGAGTACGGGGGTGATGTGAGACCGTCGATTTGTCCTGGTGAGTAATCTGGCGGCAGCATTTTGGATGACCTGCAGACGGTTAAGAGCAGATACACTGAGTGATGTGAAAAGTGAGTTGCAGTAGTCAATGCGTGAAGAGATAAATGTGTGTATGATCATTTCTAATTCAGGTGTTGATACTACAGATCTCAGTTTACTGATATTTCTTAGATGGAAGAAACATGACCTGGACAGCTGCTTAACATGAGGGTCAAACGACATGGATCGCTCAAAGAAAATCCCAAGATTGCGCAGGTTGCAATGGGCAAGCAGAGGAGAGTGGACTAATAATCTGCCTGATCATGGGGACAAACTCCTCTGGAGCAATAACTAGGACCTCCGTCTTAGAGTCGTTGAGTTGCAGGCAGTTTTCTGCCGTCCAGTCTCTGATGGCATTGACACAGTCCAGGAGCCTAGTTAATGTGAATGCCTCGCTGGGTTTGAATGACAGATGGAGTTGGATGTCGTCTGCATATAAGTGATAGGACACATTATAGCTTTTTATGATCGGTCCCAAAGGTAACAGATAAAGGGAAAATAACAGAGGCCCCAGAACCGAGCCCTGCGGTACACCACAAGACAGTGGAGAGGTAACAGACACAAAATCACCCACAGAGACATTGAAACTTCTGTCATTGAGGTAAGATGTAAACCAGTCTAACGCTATGCCAGTTATGCCCACCCAATCACGTAGCCTCTTAATCAGGATGTCATGGTCTATAGTGTCAAATGCAGAACTGAGGTCCAGAAGAACTAACACAGAGCAGTCACCTGCATCAGCACACATGAGAATGTCATTTGAAACCCTCAGGAGAGCGGTTTCAGTAGAGTGTTGCTTACGAAACCCAGACTGGAACTTGTCATACATGTTGTGCCTCTCCAGTGCAGCAGTAAGTTGTTTGGCCACCACTTTCTCTAAAATTTTGGACAAGAAAGGCAGTTTTGATATGGGCCTGTAGTTCATGGGCAAAGCTGGATCTAAGTTAGGTTTCTTTAATATGGGCTGGATAGTGGCATGTTTGAAATAGGAAGGGACAATTCCTGTAGATAATGAGGTATTGACAATAGATGTTACTGCAGGGCCAATAGTTAGCAGAACTTTCTTAAATAGAGAGGATGGAATTATATCCAGAGGGCAAGATGATGGCTATGTTTTGTTAATTAAGTCCATCAGGTCTTGAAGGCTGATAGGCTGGAAAGAGTCCAGAACAGCAGGGGATTGCGAGGAGCTACAAGTAGATGAACAGATCCCAGGCTGAATGCCAGACCGAATACCTGTTACCTTATCAATAAAATAGATAAGGAATTTGTTGCAATCGTCAACAGAATAGTATGGTAAAGTGGAGACAGACGGTGAAACAATTCCTTTAATTGTGTCAAACAGAATCTTGGGATTTCTCTTTGAAGAAGAGATTAGGTTGGCAAAATAAGCAGTTCTAGCTTCCTTTACTCCAGTATTAAAAGAAACTCTGAGGTCTTTGAGATATAAACGATGCACTTCTAGCCCAGTAGCTTTCCAGAGCCGCTCTGTCCTGCGACACTTCTGTCTCAGGCTGCACACAGCGTCTGTCATCCACGGAGTAGTGTTATAGGCAGCCCTGGTCCTTTCCTTAAGAGGTGCCACTTTATCCAGCAAAGTGGTGCAATGTTCATTAAATGACTGCATCAAGTGTTCAACATCATTGAGATATGTGTTAATATCACAGCAGAAGTGCATAGAGAAATGATCAGCTGTACTCTGAGTAATAATGCGGGAGTGGAATGTTTGTTTCAGACACAAGGGGTCAGTATTGACAGAAAGATCAAAGAAAATACATTTATGGTCACTGATCAATAGGTCCTCACAACGGGTATTATCAATATCAAGACCCAGAGAAAACACAAGGTCCAAGGTGTGACCACCCCTGTGAGTGGCGCCAGAAACATGTTGCGTGAAATTAAAAGATTCAGTAATATTGAGAAACTCAGTAGCAATACAGTCTGTGGTATCATTGATATGCAGATTAAAATCACCAACCAGAAGCACTTTGTCTAGCTTGATAATAGAGGTCAGAAAGTCTGTGAACTCTGATAAAAACTGACCTGCAGGACCTGGAGGTCGGTAAATTAAAAAACAGAAAAACGGCTTTAGCCGGCCCACTTTAGTCAGCTGTAGTTCAAAAGTAACATAGGAATTCTGTGCTCCCCAAGTGGCAGGAAAACTGATTCTTCCAGACCACGGCGAGACCTCCACCGCGGCCTGTCAGACGCGGTGTCCCAACATAAGAACAGTCCACAGGGCAGAGTTCATTGAAATGGATGCATTCCATATTCCGTTGCCAGGTCTCGGTCAGAAATAAAAAAGCCAAATTATGACTTGTGAACAAGTCATTTAAAATGTGAGCCTTGTTTGTTACGGAGCGTGCATTAATCAGACACATTTTGATGGGGGAAGACACTGTGTCGTCATCAGCACAGGAAGCTTTGGGGGTATGTGCAATAGGACGGATCACTCGTGCAGCACCTCGAAACCGACCATAACTAGGGCGTGAGCGCGAGCCTGTGATTCTCACGGGAATGCTCATGGGTCGTGGAGTGGAAGTTACGGTAGAGGCCGTGGAAAGAGTAGTAGGAGACCCTCCATGCCGCCAGGGGGAGCTAGTGTTGCTAGTAGGGGATGAATGCGGCTGATGAATGATCGTAGAGGAAGAGTGACAGCGGACAGGGGATCCAGGTGTAAACAGTCAATCATGTGAATGGGAGTGAACAGCATGCTGTAAATTAGCCGCTAGCAGGCGGCTACCCAGCTTGTTAAAATGAATACCATCGTTCTTAAAAGCGGAAGAGCGGCCCCAAAACAGATTAAAATTGTCAATGAAGCTCACGTTGTTGGTCCTGCAGGCGGCCTGGAGCCAGGTGTGGAGGCTGAGGACTCTGCTGAACCGCTGTGATCCACGGCCGAGTGTTGGACTTGGACCACTGATAAATCAACCAGCTGTAGTATGGACTGCATAGCAACCACTCAAAGTGCTTTACAACATGAGTCAGGAGTTCAGGCGCATCCTTACAATGCCCATGCATGCTGTTTGCTGCCCTTGCCAACTTCCTGCCTGATTTCCTGACCCCAGGCTCTACCTATCTGGTTGTCCTCCGAGAGTGGTTCTGTCTGTCTGGTCTTCCTCATGTCCGTCCTCCAGAGCTCCACCACCTTTGGCCCTGTCTCTCTGCTCTTCAGCTCCCAGGCCAACTGCCTGTAAATCCTGATTCCACCTCAGTCCTTATATTACTGGATCTCAGGGTGGCTTTAGATGCCACAGATTTCTTTGACAGGCTGGAAATTCCCTTTTGTGTCTCTGGCCCTCGCGTAGGGAAAATCTTATCGATCTGAAAGACCACCGTGTGTTTCCTACAATAATATTAGAACAGAAATTCCTGATGTAATATTATTGTAGGTTACTGAGATGCTGGTCTTTGGCCCTGCTCCACATAGACACCAATTTGATCAAGTAACAGTGACTAGTATTGTGTTTGAGCCGACACTCTCTTCTGATCAATAATTCACCAATTGCCTTTCATCACATACGCAACATAACTTAAATTTAAGTTTACAATCCATGGTACTGTGCACGGTTATCAATCTTACAGCACTGGCTAGATGATGCAAAACCATCTGTTTCAAGTTGGCTCTATAATGTTCTTCAATTAATCCCACTGGAAAGGCTCACACATGTTCTCCATGGAGACATAGATGGGTTCTTCTCTGTTTGGGACCCTGTTATGGATTTTATTGGAGAGGAACATGCCGAAATCCTACTAAGAGGTTTTGCAATCGTGGGATCCAAGTGACTCTGAAGGAAGAAGGTCCACAATATTTAGTTTGTCACTGTGTGTGACTGTTTGTATGGTTGGCCGCCATATTGTATGTAACTCATGTGGAGGACAATATTTGGCATATACAATGCATGGGCTGAAAAGTGGACGTGTGTAGGAGGGAGGTTTTTGTAACTTCGGGTTCCGGGGGACGCCAAGGGAGCTATATTCATAATGTTTATTGGTATCTAGTGGAAGGATGATGACTTACATTTCTTTACTTATTTTTGTTTTTGTTTGTTCTTGTTTTTTGTATTTTTTTGTGTGTCAGGGATTGGTTGTTTGTGTGGTTGGCAGGTATGTTACGTGCTGTTCTGTTTGTGAGTGGCATGTCGTACTCCTGTGTAAACTGAAAATAAAAAGATTGAAAGAAAGAAAGTTTACAATCCAATATTCATTTGCTCAATGCTCTTCTTAAACGGCGAGCGGCGAGGACTCTATTAGTGAAACATTCTCAATGGACTTTATCCGCAACAATTCTACACTGCTCTCTAAAAACAGAAGGAAAGAAGCCGATTCATTTCCACTCTAAGAGCAACAGAGGAGTGCAGACATTTGCAGTTCAAATCTTCTGATTCCTCTTTTTTATTTTATCTCCAGTTGCTCTGAGAGCTTACAGTGATCCCTGGACTGGCAGACTAGTGTCTCCTTCCCTAAACACCACAGTTCAATGTAAACACAGGTCTGGTGGCCTGACATCATTCAGTTTTAATCAAAGCCTCCTTTTACAGACACTGTTTGGAAAAACGACATCAGCCTCCAGCAGCATGGTCTCTTTATTATTCAGCAGCAAACTGTTTCTCATAAGGCCAGACTCTCTGTCCATGTGATGTACGGGGCTCCTATACATATGATATGGTAGTGTCCTGCCAAAACTACCACATGCTCACAGTCTACTTCTTGACAGTTCTTTGTTTAATTTGTCATTCATGAAAAACTTTCATTATTTATAGTTAAATCAGAAGCTTAATTGTTCTGGACCTGCACTGACTCGTACTCTTACAACTCTTCACTTAACACTTAACTAACACTTAGTTTAACATACTTAACATATATTGTTTGTCTGTTAATCATACTTTATTGTAAATTTTCACAATTTTATATTGATTCTACTATGTCAAAGTATTTAATGTCATGCACTAATCACAGAGACAGATCCTTGTATGTGCAAACTTACTCGGCAATAAACCGTTTCTGATTCCTGATTCCTGCCAGTTGAAGCCGACATTACTCGACATCTCTGGTACTGATGAAATATGCTGCCAGTACCTTATTTCTATTATTATTTATTTTCTGTTGATGGGATTGTTATATTTTATATTCAACCTTTATTTCGCCACAAATATGACGTACTGAAATTCAAAATCTCTTTTCGAGGGAGTTCTGGACAAAACAGCCGCATGAAAACCTTGCAGATTTCCCACAGTGGCGTCTGCAGTGAATGCACCGTTCACTAGTCGTTATATCAAACTTGATCAACAAATGTGTCTCATTGATGGGAGAAACATTGGAGGAGGCCATTTAAAGTGACACGCTCCCTCTTTGGATTACACATGACTGACTTACAGAGCTGCAGTTGACAGTAACGAAGACTTATTGTTGAATAACTGCAGCACATTGAGAAGTCATTGCATTGTTCTGTTTCCATGACGAACAGTAAAGAGGATTGTTCTTCCTTCCAAAAGGTCTGAACATTCACATCTGTGGATTCATGTCCCAGGAGCAATAAGTGCTCATTGGCATCATTAACATCACGATTACTGTATCAGTACTTTCAGTACTTTCAGTACATTACATCACTTTGGCTTCACAGAACAACTTCTTCAGGTGTTTAGAGATTTCTTTCACCTTTAGTCCGTATATAACTGGATTCAACAGAGGATAATAGAGAAACGCTTGTAAAGTCGTCATGAAATCTGAATCAGATCCCAGATGAATTACAATGACATCATATCCACACAAAGATGAAAAGCAGATTAAAACTATCAGGTGGGGTAAACAAGTCTGTGCAGCTTTTTTCCTGACATTTCTACCACTTCTATATGATATCATAAGTATTCTGGTGTATGTAAACAGTATGAAGAGCAAAGGGAAGAGCGCCATGCTCAGCAGCGCCAGCGCATCAAATACAGATAGTGCTCTCGAACTCTCACAGAAGAGTTTGTAAAGTGAATTGTTACAGAACAATGCTCTTAAAGCTGAATTACAGAGTTTTGAGTTCGTAACCAGAGTTACTGAGACTGCCATCTCACCAGCAGGCACAAGCCAAGCTAGAACCAGAATAGTGGTCACTGTGCTTCTTCTCATGATGGCTGCATACCGCAGAGGTTTACATATCGCCACATACCTGTCATAAGACATGGCTGACAACAGGAAGAAATCTGAAGCACTTAAGGTGTAATATACAAAAAACTGAAAGAGACATGCTGAATATGATATGAGCTGTTCTTCAGATAAAAAGTCACTTAACATCTTTGGGTACATAGCAGTGTTGTAAACAATAGAGTTCAGTAGCAAAGCTGCAATGAAGACGTACATTGGCTCATGGAGGTTCTTGTGTATCCAGATAAGGTACACGATGGTGCAATTAAAGCAGATTGTTAGAATATATACTGTCAACATAATAGAAAAATAAAAATACCTGTATTTGCCCATTTCCACATACCCACCAAGAGTTATATATGTTACATTAAATTCATCATCCATTGAAAGTGTCATCATTTAAACCTTTACTTCATAGACTGGTAGACTGTTTAACAAGCATCAATGAATACACTGAGAAAAGAAGTCTCACTATGAGGATGGCATTAATATAGAACATGTATTTGTCACATTGATCTACAGATACCTGACCTCAGACTGCATGAGGTGTGTGCTCATCTTCAGATATAAGAAAGTGAACTGTTTGAGTCAGATGAACTATCTTATGACCTTTCCTCACCCTCCATGGATCTCATTAACTCTTTCACATAGAGTTGTTTTGAATAACTTTATCAAACTCTAGAGGCCTGAACCCATAGGTGTTAAACTTTGTTTGCGTCAGTCTGTGTTCTATTAATATGATTTTGCGCCTCCTAAAACATCAATTTCTTTACCACATTGCATTGAGAGCTGTCGCAGGGTTGGTGCAAGGCCCTGATTAATGACCTGCATGTGCACTAACCACAATACAACGCACATAGTCAGGTTCAACTTCAAGTTACACTGTACAATTTCATACAAACGCAGTTTAAAGTCCTGAAACTATTTAAGATATTAAATATAGCAAATTACGAATTCATAAATAACATACATTACAACGCTTAGGCCATAAACAAGCCATGACTTGTGTAGGAAGCTGTGCAAATATGTGGAGATAACAAGCTCTCCAAAATTAAACAACTGAATATATTGTTGGTTCCATAACGCCACAAAGAAGCGTTTTCTGATCTGACCCCCGACGGGAAGAGTGACATAATTCATCCATGGCTTAGTAGTTTTGTTGCCTAAACTTAACTGAGTAGTTTTGTTGCCTAAACCTAAATAAGTAGTTTTGTTGCCTAAACTTAACTAAGTAGTAGGTGAGGGCGGTGAGTGGGGAAGCGATCACGCTGTAATTCCTGATGAACCTCCGATGGAAATTGGCGAATCCCAGGAAACTTTGAAGTTGCTTGCGGGAGCTTGGGACAGGCCAGGTAGTGACAGCAGTAACCTTAGCAGGGTCCATCTGGATGCTGCCCCGGGAGACGATATAACCCAGGAATGAGACCGTGGGAACATGAAACTTGCACTTCTCCCCCTTCACAAACAGGGAGTTCTCCAGTAGGCGTTGACGCATGGACTGAACGTGGTGCACATGTTCCTCTTGGTTCTTGGAGAAGATCAGGATGTCATCGAGGTAGACGAATACGTGCCGGTCTCTAAGTAGCTGTGTTGCCTAAACTTAACTAAGTAGTTGTGTTGCCTAAACCTAACTAAGCAGTTTTGTCGCCTAAACTTAACTCGGGAGTTTTGTTGCCTAAACTTAACTGAGTAGTTTTGTTGCCAAAACTTAACAAAGTAGTTTTGTTGTCTAAACCTAACTAAGTAGTTTTGTTGCCTAAACCTAAATAAGTAGTTTTGTTGCCTAAACTTAACTAAGTAGTTGTGTTGCCTAAACTTAACTAAGTAGTTTAGTTGCCTTAACTTAACTGAGCAGTTTTGTTGCCTAAACATAACTAAGTAGTTGTGTTGCCTAAACTTAACTAAGTAGTTGTGTTTCCTAAACCTAACTACGTAGTTGTGTTGCCCAAACTTAACTAAGTAGTTGTGTTGCCTAAACTTAACTCAGTAGTTTAGTTGCCTTAACTTAACTGAGCAGTTTTGTTGCCTAAACATAACTAAGTAGTTGTGTTTCCTAAACCTAACTACGTAGTTGTGTTGCCCAAACTTAACTAAGTAGTTTTGTTGTCTAAACCTAAATAAGTAGTTGTGTTGCCTAAACTTAACTAAGTCGTTTTGTTGCCTAAACTTAACTAAGTAGTTGTGTTTCCTGAACTTAACTAAGTACTTTTGTTGTCTAAACCTAAATAAGTAGTTTTGTTGTCTAAACTTAACTAAGTAGTTTAGTTGTCTAAACCTAAATAAGTAGTTTTGTTGCCTAAACCTAACTAGGTAGTTTAGTTGTCTAAACCTAAATAAGTAGTTTTGTTGCCTAAACTTAACTAAGTAGGTTAGTTGTCTAAACCTAAATAAGTAGTTTTGTTGTCTAAACCTAAATAAGTAGTTTTGTTGCCTAAACTTAACTAAGTAGTAGGTGAGGGCGGTGAGTGGGGAAGCGATCACGCTGTAATTCCTGATGAACCTCCGATGGAAATTGGCGAATCCCAGGAAACTTTGAAGTTGCTTGCGGGAGCTTGGGACAGGCCAGGTAGTGACAGCAGTAACCTTAGCAGGGTCCATCTGGATGCTGCCCCGGGAGACGATATAACCCAGGAATGAGACCGTGGGAACATGAAACTTGCACTTCTCCCCCTTCACAAACAGGGAGTTCTCCAGTAGGCGTTGACGCATGGACTGAACGTGGTGCACATGTTCCTCTTGGTTCTTGGAGAAGATCAGGATGTCATCGAGGTAGACGAATACGTGCCGGTCTCTAAGTAGCTGTGTTGCCTAAACTTAACTAAGTAGTTGTGTTGCCTAAACCTAACTAAGCAGTTTTGTCGCCTAAACTTAACTCGGGAGTTTTGTTGCCTAAACTTAACTGAGTAGTTTTGTTGCCAAAACTTAACAAAGTAGTTTTGTTGTCTAAACCTAACTAAGTAGTTTTGTTGCCTAAACCTAAATAAGTAGTTTTGTTGCCTAAACTTAACTAAGTAGTTGTGTTGCCTAAACTTAACTAAGTAGTTTAGTTGCCTTAACTTAACTGAGCAGTTTTGTTGCCTAAACATAACTAAGTAGTTGTGTTTCCTAAACCTAACTACGTAGTTGTGTTGCCCAAACTTAACTAAGTAGTTGTGTTGCCTAAACTTAACTCAGTAGTTTAGTTGCCTTAACTTAACTGAGCAGTTTTGTTGCCTAAACATAACTAAGTAGTTGTGTTTCCTAAACCTAACTACGTAGTTGTGTTGCCCAAACTTAACTAAGTAGTTTTGTTGTCTAAACCTAAATAAGTAGTTGTGTTGCCTAAACTTAACTAAGTCGTTTTGTTGCCTAAACTTAACTAAGTAGTTGTGTTTCCTGAACTTAACTAAGTACTTTTGTTGTCTAAACCTAAATAAGTAGTTTTGTTGTCTAAACTTAACTAAGTAGTTTAGTTGTCTAAACCTAAATAAGTAGTTTTGTTGCCTAAACCTAACTAGGTAGTTTAGTTGTCTAAACCTAAATAAGTAGTTTTGTTGCCTAAACTTAACTAAGTAGGTTAGTTGTCTAAACCTAAATAAGTAGTTTTGTTGTCTAAACCTAAATAAGTAGTTTTGTTGCCTAAACTTAACTAAGTAGTTGTGTTGCCTAAACTTAACTAAGTAGTTTAGTTGTCTAAACTTAACTGAGTAGTTTTGTTGCCTAAACTTAACTAAGCAGTTTTGTTGCCTAAACTTAACTAAAGAGTATTTTTGCCTAAACTTAACTGAGTAGTTTTGTTGCCTAAACTTAACTAAGTACTTTTGTTGCTTAAACTTAACTAAGTAGTTTAGTTCTCTGAACCTAAATAAGTAGTTTTGTTGTCTAAACTTAACTAAGTAGTTTTGTTGTCGAAACCTTATAATAAGTAGTTTTGTTGCCTAAACTTAACTAAGTAGTTTAGTTCTCTAAACCTAAATAAGTAGTTTTGTTGTCTAAACTTAACTAAGTAGTTTTGTTGTCTAAACCTAAATAAGTAGTTTTGTTGCCTAAACTTAACTAAGTAGTTTAGTTCTCTGAACCTAAATAAGTAGTTTTGTTGTCTAAACTTAACTAAGTAGTTTTGTTGTCGAAACCTAAATAAGTAGTTTTGTTGCCTAAACTTAACTAAGTAGTTTAGTTCTCTAAACCTAAATAAGTAGTTTTGTTGTCTAAACTTAACTAAGTAGTTTTGTTGTCTAAACCTAAATAAGTAGTTTTGTTGCCTAAACTTAACTAAGTAGTTTAGTTGTCTAAACCTAAATAAGTAATTTTGTTATCTAAACCTAAATAAGTAGTTGTGTTGCCTAAACTTAACTAAGTTGTTTTGTTGCCTAAACTTAACTAAGTAGTTGTGTTGCCTGAACTTAACTAAGTACTTTTGTTGTCTAAACCTAAATAAGTAGTTTTGTTGTCTAAACTTAACTAAGTAGTTTAGTTGTCTAAACCTAAATAAGTAGTTTTGTTGCCTAAACCTAACTAGGTAGTTTAGTTGTCTAAACCTAAATAAGTAGTTTTGTTGCCTAAACTTAACTAAGTAGGTTAGTTGTCTAAACCTAAATAAGTAGTTTTGTTGTCTAAACCTAAATAAGTAGTTTTGTTGCCTAAACTTAACTAAGTAGTTGTGTTGCCTAAACTTAACTAAGTAGTTTAGTTGTCTAAACTTAACTGAGTAGTTTTGTTGCCTAAACTTAACTAAGCAGTTTTGTTGCCTAAACTTAACTAAAGAGTTTTTTTGCCTAAACTTAACTGAGTAGTTTTGTTGCCTAAACTTAACTAAGTACTTTTGTTGCTTAAACTTAACTAAGTAGTTTAGTTCTCTAAACCTAAATAAGTAGTTTTGTTGTCTAAACTTAACTAAGTAGTTTTGTTGTCGAAACCTAAATAAGTAGTTTTGTTGCCTAAACTTAACTAAGTAGTTTAGTTCTCTAAACCTAAATAAGTAGTTTTGTTGTCTAAACTTAACTAAGTAGGTTAGTTGTCTAAACCTAAATAAGTAGTTTAGTTGTCTAAACCTAAATAAGTAGTTTTGTTGCCTAAACTTAACTAAGTAGTTGTGTTGCCTAAACTTAACTAAGTAGTTTAGTTGTCTAAACTTAACTGAGTAGTTTGTTGCCTAAACTTAACTAAGCAGTTTTGTTGCCTAAACTTAACTAAAGAGTTTTTTTGCCTAAACTTAACTGAGTAGTTTTGTTGCTTAAACTTAACGAAGTAGTTTAGTTCTCTGAACCTAAATAAGTAGTTTTGTTGTCTAAACTTAACTAAGTAGTTTTGTTGTCGAAACCTAAATAAGTAGTTTTGTTGCCTAAACTTAACTAAGTAGTTTAGTTCTCTAAACCTAAATAAGTAGTTTTGTTGTCTAAACTTAACTAAGTAGTTTTGTTGTCTAAACCTAAATAAGTAATTTTGTTATCTAAACCTAAATAAGTAGTTGTGTTGCCTAAACTTAACTAAGTCGTTTTGTTGCCTAAACTTAACTAAGTAGTTGTGTTGCCTGAACTTAACTAAGTACTTTTGTTGTCTAAACTTAACTAAGTAGTTTAGTTGTCTAAACCTAAATAAGTAGTTTTGTTGCCTAAACCTAACTAGGTACTTTAGTTGTCTAAACCTAAATAAGTAGTTTTGTTGCCTAAACTTAACTAAGTAGGTTAGTTGTCTAAACCTAAATAAGTAGTTTTGTTGTCTAAACCTAAATAAGTAGTTTTGTTGCCTAAACTTAACTAAGTAGTTGTGTTGCCTCAACTTAACTAAGTAGTTTAGTTGTCTAAACTTAACTGAGTAGTTTTGTTGCCTAAACTTAACTAAGCAGTTTTGTTGCCTAAACTTAACTAAAGAGTTTTTTTGCCTAAACTTAACTGAGTAGTTTTGTTGCCTAAACTTAACTAAGTACTTTTGTTGCTTAAACTTAACTAAGTAGTTTAGTTCTCTAAACCTAAATAAGTAGTTTTGTTGTCTAAACTTAACTAAGTAGTTTTGTTGTCGAAACCTAAATAAGTAGTTTTGTTGCCTAAACTTAACTAAGTAGTTTAGTTCTCTAAACCTAAATAAGTAGTTTTGTTGTCTAAACTTAACTAAGTAGTTTTGTTGTCTAAACCTAAATAAGTAGTTTTGTTGCCTAAACTTAACTAAGTTGTTTAGTTGTCTAAACCTAAATAAGTAATTTTGTTATCTAAACCTAAATAAGTAGTTTTGTTGCCTAAACTTAACTAAGTAGTTTAGTTGCCAAAACTTAACTAAGTAGTTTTGTTTCCTAAACTTAACTAAGTCGTTTTGTTGTCGAAACCTAACTAAGTAGTTTTGTTGCCTAAACTTAACTAAGTAGTTGTGTTGCCTAAACTTAACTAAGTAGTTTAGTTGTCTAAACTTAACTGAGTAGTTTTGTTGCCTAAACTTAACTAAGCAGTTTTGTTGCCTAAACTTAACTAAAGAGTTTTTTTGCCTAAATTTAACTGAGTAGTTTTGTTGCCTAAACTTAACTAAGTACTTTTGTTGCTTAAACTTAACTAAGTAGTTTAGTTCTCTAAACCTAAATAAGTAGTTTTGTTGTCTAAACTTAACTAAGTAGTTTTGTTGTCGAAACCTAAATAAGTAGTTTTGTTGCCTAAACTTAACTAAGTAGTTTAGTTCTCTAAACCTAAATAAGTAGTTTTGTTGTCTAAACTTAACTAAGTAGTTTTGTTGTCTAAACCTAAATAAGTAGTTTTGTTGCCTAAACTTAACTAAGTTGTTTAGTTGTCTAAACCTAAATAAGTAATTTTGTTATCTAAACCTAAATAAGTAGTTTTGTTGCCTAAACTTAACTAAGTAGTTTAGTTGCCAAAACTTAACTAAGTAGTTTTGTTTCCTAAACTTAACTAAGTCGTTTTGTTGTCGAAACCTAACTAAGTAGTTTTGTTGCCTGAACTTAGCTAAGTAGTTTTGTTGCCTAAACCTAACTAGGTAGTTTAGTTGTCTAAACCTAAATAAGTAGTTGTGTTGCCTAAACTTAACTAAGTTGTTTTGTTGCCTAAACTTAACTAAGTAGGTTAGTTGTCTAAACCTAAATAAGTAGTTTTGTTGTCTAAACCTAAATAAGTAGTTTTGTTTGTCTAACATTATGTCAACAAAACGGAAATAGTATAATATTTATTTTCTTCTGTGCGGCCCGGTACCAAATGATCCGGTCCGCGGCCCGGTGGTTGGGGACCACTGATGTACACAACTGCTATGTATTGGTAGGTACTGATGCGACATGTCTTTGGAAAGCTAAGATTCTTGTGATTCGATTGATGCAAACCATTTTAAGATACAATCTCAACAGCAGGTACAATCAACACCTCTGTCAGACCACCAACCCACAAATATACGATTACTAAATTGAGGCAACTCACCAATGAAGCTTCATAGTAATCCACCATCGATAATAGTCCGACGAAAACGGTCTTGTTACATCGGCAAAGGTCCAGACGATCCAATCCAGTAAAATATTTAGTCCAAAACACATTATTACGTCCATTAATACCCACGGACTGCTCTTGCATCATTTAAAATTAGCCGGCAGATATGCCTAATTATTTATGTATTTTCCGTCCTAACTCCAGTTCACATGAAAACATTGCCGGTATCTGGGTCTGGTATATGGCAGCTGCACTCTGACCTTTCAATTGACACCTCACTTCACCCACTAGGAGCTTCCATGTCCTGTCCACAGCCTACAATAGCCAACGAGAGTCCGCATTGAAGGAAAGTGCCTGCCCTCTTCTTTCGTGGAAAGAACGAGCCAATTGCAACCGATCGTTCTGATGACTGACGCTTCGTATCGCAAATGAAATTTCGAAAACGACGATGTGCTGCTTCAGTGGGTGGTTTAAAGCCAGAACACGGGACGTCACTGCGTAACAGCGAGTCTGCTGCCTGCGTCACTGCGTAAAATGCAAACGGTTCTTTCTTTATTTTCACATAAAAGGCGATCATGTGATGTAGATGCAGATCAGGAGACTAGGTATGTGACCATGGTTACCAAGCGTCTCCAAATGGCCTTTTTTGGAAAACGACTAGACATACCCTGAGACAAACATGTGTAAAATATAAATTTTCTGTGGTATTGTTATCAAATTAGAACTTGGACTAGGTAAGGCTTCATGCTGTGGTCCCATTGTGTTGTCCTTGGCGAGCCACCGCGAGGAGGACTCCACAGGGACCAGGCCCAAGCGCGGAGACCTGTCTTCTCTCACAGACTGAACGTGCCATGAGCTCAACATAAAGGTAAGCAGAAAAACCTTTTCTAAATTCTGTGCATTGGTGGTTTCGGTCTGTGAGGACGACGGGCCGACTGGGAAGGTGTGGAATGTTCCCTGGGACGTCCTAAGACCGTAAGATAGTCTCTGAGAGCGAACTGTGCTTCAGCAAACCACACGGAAAAACTCCAGCAGCTTGAGCGAAACTGCGAGCACGTCATGTTCGTCTCTGGAAACGTCCAGAAGACTCAGGGTCACCAATGTAGGAGCGCGGAAATACACAAGTACAGCATCACATTTACATTACAGTCATTTAGCAGACGCTTTTATCCAAAGCGACTTACAATTCAGATTCTATCACATCGAACCGCCGACCCTCTGCTTGATGGACGGCCCTGCTCTCCACTTAGCCACAGTCACCCCTACAGCAAACTTCTCTTTTTGGCTGCACACCTCTGTCGCCGTTTATCTCCACTCCTAAAAACATGACAAACAAACACGGACTTCCTTCTCACCTTTAACCCCCAACCTGTCTTACTACTTATATTATATTACATTATATTATATTATATTGTATTATATTGTATTACATTATATTGTGTTGTGTTGTATTGTGTTGTATTGTGTTGTGTTGTATTGCTGTTGTTGAAGTGTTTGTTTACAGTTGGGTTTGTGAGTTTAATTGCTCTCAAAGGACAAAGGAGGAGTGGATCTGTTGACCACCTCTGACATAATTACATATTACAGCAGAATTGACCGTGTCCTGGTTTGTTTGTAAAGATAGAACATGTTGGCTCAGTTGTTTCTGATCACTGAGGCCCCTTGAGGCCCTTGAGGCCCCTTGAGGCCGCCACACTGTGACCACTGGGTGATAATTAGCTGTTTGCAGAGCGGCTGTACTCAGGCCGTCCCCTGAGGTTCACACACACTAGACACTCATTAGTGTTTCATCAGCTGTTGTTATCTCAGTAGATTGCATCATACCGATCGGACACACACACACACACATAACTTTCTTACCACATTTTGACCTCTTTGACCTCCTGAAGGAGTCTTTGATGTCACATCGTGGCTCTGCTGGAATACTTTCAGACATTCTGATGATGATCCGGCTCGACTAGAACTCTTCTTCTTGTTTTATTGTCAGAATAAAGTGCACTTCTGCAGGAAGAGGAGGAATATATGTTCATATATATGTTAATGAAATGCATACAGACGGAGTGGACCAATAGTAACTATGGCGGGCGGTGCATTTTATACCTGGGCCTTCAGTGCTGTCCTGCAGCTGAAACATCTCCTAATAATCTCATGATGGCGCGCAAGCTATGGTTATTTGTTTCTAGGGGTGTAATAATACACGTATTCGTATTAAACCGTTCGGTACGAGGCTTACGAACCGAACAATACGTTTGAATAATACTAGTGCGTTTGGAAAATGCAGAAGCTTAAATTGTGGGAAATATAATGTTCTTTCGGTGGACTGCGCTCACGTAACAGAGAACGTGCTGTGTGACCTCTGAACCCAGAACAAAAAAACCAAAAACAAAAGACAGCTGAGGCGCCGCACTTCTGGGAGGCTATGCTAAACTAGCTGAACAAACAATAACTCCACGCATGACGGTATGCTTCGTAATTAACGGACAATGCATATAGTCCAAATCTATATAATGAACACAATGACAAGAACAAACTCACAAGAACCAGTCACACATATTCATAAGACAACAGAGCAACAAATCAATCCAGCAGACCTGCAGTGGAACACCTCCACACTCGAGGGCCATTCAGATATTAAATGTAAAAAAACAAACTTAAAGTTTAAAGACAAACTCCATCCTCCTTTCTTTGTTGATAAAGAGTTTAATCCCACCTCACTGCAGAGCTGCACCTGAAAACTGAGCTGCACGTAATGCTGACGTACTTGTAGGCCAGGTAGCAGGTGCTGACAAAGAATACGCCCAACATGTCAAACTAAAGATCTGATTGGTTGAACACTATGACAATCAACAATATCGTCTCCATTCACTTAAAGTGTAAAGGGATTCACTTGTGAGTCTGCAGGCCTCGGGCCTCTCTTCTTACCTAGAGACACAGAGGTGAGATCTGATTGGATAAAAGCTCTACTTAAAACAAGCTGCACTGGAAGCAGAGCAACTGAGGAAGACAGTAGGTAAACATATTTTTATAAATTATAATACATGTAGTGTATTTAAGAAAAATTATAAAATTATAAAATAGCTATAACTTTGCTAATTCTGTTTAGGCTAGCAGAGAAGGCCTTGCTGGCCCTGATGGCCCACCACTGGTGGAAAGATAGAAACATGTATTTGGTGGAGAAACTGTACTTTTACTTTGAGTATTTGTACAGTGTGGTATAAGTACTTTTACTTACGTAAACAATCAAACATGAGTACTTCCTCCACTGAAAAAAGATTATTCGCTCAGTCCGGCCCTGGATATAAAACAGCTGACGAAGCTCTAAAATGACATCAGCGATAAAACAGCGGGTGTTGGTGTGATGTCACCTGACACAACAGCACCTGGAGGTCCTCAGAGATTTCTCTCAACTTCAGTCTGGATATGATGAAGGATTAAAGAGAGGAAGATACTACACCAGCTTAATGTAGTTGAAATGGCCCTTTTAGCTAAGGGAACTGCCATTTCCAAGACAAAAAGCTCCTCGAAATAGCAGTTTTTGAATTATAAGGGAACTTATAACCCTTATAACTGAAAAATGGTCATTTCAACTACAGGTTGAAATGACCTGTAGGCCAATCATCCCAACTGATATGACATAAAAGCCACCCATCTCTCCCAAAAAATATCTCAAATTGCTTTGGGCTAGGAGGCTGAAACTTATGAGGGGGCATACCTGGGAACAGCCCACCAGGTGTGCAAAGTTTCAATCAAATTGGACGAGTTTGACTTTTAGGTAAAATCAATGCCATTGCCTTACTTTGCCTGAGATTTGAAAGAATTCCAGTCAGTCCAATCATTTTCATTTTCATACCAGTGGATCTATACTTTAAGATGATAGTACAGTCCAAATTCCAGCTGCCTAGCCCAAAGGGTTGTAGAGATCTTCCAGGTCAAATGTCAGTTTATTTACAACTCAAAAAGTGTCATTCCGACTACATTATAATGAAATTTTCATGTGGCCATACTGACCAAATGGAAACATTTGTCCCACAACATTGTTTCCGTACAATTGAACGTTGGTCCAAGATATCTACGTTTGAGGGCGGGATATTGAACGGTTGAGAAGATACGGCAGTTTAAAATGTCAATCCTGAATCCCTCTGAGGTGGCCATGAATCGTCCCTAATCTTCCCATTCGTCCCACCAAATGGCACTTTTCAGCTCATTTATCCCCACCAAATGTCACTTTTATCCCGATTTGTCCCTGGAGGTTTGGGCGAAAAAGGGACAGCATTTTGTGGGGTTCCCGAATGTCCCTTTTTGTCCCGCACGTCCCTGGGATTTTGCCCTCTGGTGGCCACAAGCGGTAAAGGGCCAATTGGGAAAACTCTTCCGAAACTTTGGAAAATCATTCCTCGGCGACCGAAGGTCCGAAGGGAGCGCCCTTTTCCCAGGTACAACGTGGGAAAAGATCACATGCGGCCTAGGGGTCTCCCTATTTTTAAAGGCGCTCCTTATACCCCGTAGGTTTAGCTGAAAATTCACCGATCTGTCCGGCCGGCATAATATTAATGTAGTCGATATTGCCCCAGGTGGATTAGGGCCGGTTTAGACGACTAAACTACTTAGTTAGGTTTAGACAATATAACTACTTAGTTAGGTTTAGACGATAAAACTACTTAGTTAGGTTTAGATGACAAAACTGCTTAGGTTTAGACGACAAAACTACTTAGTTAGCTTTAGATGAAAAAACTACTGAGTTAGGTTTACACGAAAAAACTACTGAGTTAGGTTTACACGAAAAAACTACTTAGTTAGGTTTAGACGACTAAACTACTTAGTTAGGTTTAGACAATAGACTTACTTAGTTAGGTTTAGACGACTAAACTACTTAGTTAGGTTTTGACGACTAAACTTCTTAGTTAGGTTTAGACGACTAAACTTCTTAGTTAGGTTTAGGCCTGTGTGTTTTATCAGATAACATAACGTTACATTTGGAACAAAGCTAAGTTAGCTAGCCAGCAAGCCAAGCTAACGGCCATGTTGGTGACGCACACTGAGGGAGAAGTTGTTTACATGTCTGCAGCTTTTCCTTTGCAGTGACGTTCAAAGAGCCCATTCACACCGAGTCCAGTCAAGTTACTTTGGGGGATGATGAAGCAGAAAACCTTGCCCCCAATCATCCAACCGATCACAACCCTGACCAACCTTTGCCTCCCGTTCTTCCCCCCGGCATAGGGCCCCTTTTCATCCGACTCCTCGACACCCAATCATCCCATCAAACACGTCTTTCATTCAATCTTTCCTGACTTTTGGCAGCACCTTTGGTGTTCCCTTCAGAAATTGCTCTTGAGAATTTGTTTTATGTTGATTGTCCCTCCAACAGACAGTGAAGTTAAATATCCGCCCTTAAAGACTTTTTAATATATGTTTGAAAAGGATGTGTTTGCATGTCATGTCAGTGTGTCCTGAACTCTCTGACCTCAAAAGTGTGCAACACCAAATAATGGAACATTTAAAATACTAGAGATACTTGATACGTTTAGAAGTCTGGGCTCGGGGATAACTTAGCAACACAACAGTCCAACACATGTAGTCTGTTTGTGACACACGGTATCTCCCTTTGGACCTTGTGTGCACAGGTTGTTGTTGTCAGTGCTGGAGAACAACCTGATAAAAGTTCAGCAGCATCCTCAGTCTGCTCTCGGTCAGTGGAGACCTGTTGACTGAATGTTTTTGACTTTATCTGAAGAGACCACAGGACTTGTATGAACACTATTAACAGTATATTTAGTTGATACATGTTGATATATGTACTATGGACAACTTCCATAAACTGTGAAAGCTTTTCAAACTGGATGATTGCAATTGTGACTTTGTCTGTGAATAATGTTAATGTTTTCCTTCTGAGCCTTGTTAACCTGCATACATCTCTTCTTCATTCATTCATAACATTTAGTTTGAGACATCCTGAATGGATAATGAATCAAATGTGACATATATAACTCTTGGTGGGCATGTGGAAGTGCACAAATACGGATTTCTGTACTTTGTGATCATGTTTACAGCATATCTTCTAATAATCTGCAGTAATTCTACTATTGTGTGCATTATAGTGATTCACAAAAGCCTCCATGAGCCTATGTACGTGTTTATTGCAGCTTTATTAATCAACTCTGTTCTTTACAGCACTGCTATCTACCCAAAGCTTCTGATTGACTTTTTATCTGAGAAACAGAGGATATCTTACTCGGCCTGTCTCTTCCAGTGGTTTATATATTACACTCTGGCTGGTTCAGAGTTCTTCCTGTTGTCAGTCATGGCCTATGACAGATATGTGTCTATATGTAAACCTCTGCAGTATCCAACTATCATGACAAAAAACACTGTTAAAGTCCTCCTGATTGCAGCTTGGATTGTTCCTGGCTGTCAGATGTCAGTGCCGATGCCGCAGAATGCTTCTACAAAACTCTGTAGCTTTACTTTGAAAGGAATCATTTGCAACAGCACAGTTCACAAACTCCACTGTGTGAGATCACAACTGCTGAACATATACGGCTTGATCGTGCTTGTAAATGTGGTACTCCTCCCTTTGCTCTTCATAGTTTTTACATACATAAAGATATTTGTAATAACCTATCGAAGCAGCAGAGAAGTCAGGAGCAAAGCTGCACAGACCTGTTTACCTCACCTGCTGGTTCTAATCAGCTTTTCTTGTTTGGTTACGTATGATGTTCTTTCAGCTCGACTGGACGCTGATTTTCCCAAAACTATACAATTTATATTGAGTTTACAAATGATTCTGTATCATCCTCTCTTTAATCCGATCATATACGGACTGAAAATGAAAGAAATTTATAAGCACCTGAGTGGATTGTTCTGCAAAACGGTCTAATGCAGAAGTGTCTCAATCTTTTTCCAGTCAAGGACCCTTAATAAGATGGAGAAGAGACCGGAGACTCCATCATGCATGTCCTCTGAATATAGTGATGTGAAAGAACAACGCAGGAGAAATATATGAGACAGATATTAGACATGTGATTGTAAGGGTTAAAGATTAGATTAGAATGTAATCTATATTCATGTTGTTGTGTAAATCAGTCAGAACACATCAAATTAAACTATCTAGTCTCAACAATTCTAAGTGATGGAGAGATCATTTACACTGTGGCCTGTAGTTAATACACGTAGCACGTAGCATGTAGCATGAAGTGTCCATGTGCCACAGTATCAAGCACCATCAGCTCCAACAATGTGATCATAGTAGTTAAAAACAGTCGGCTGTGACTCTCCAACTCTAAATACAGAGCGCTTCATCAGGGTGACTGTAACAACACAAGAGAACATTTTTATTCTATCGACACTCTGAATTGTTAGTTTCTGATGGACTTTATTGATATCATTGTTTTTGTGTGTCTCGTTAAATCAACAGCGTGTGCTTCTGTCATTTGGTGCCCTGAGAGGAAAAGTGGAGTCAAATTCTATGTTGGAAAACATCAACGACATAAACCATAAACCATACTGTTGCTGCTGTTTTCTCTTTAACTTTAGTTTTTCAGTGTTTGACAGCAAATCAAAAACAAGGTTTTGAATTGTATTGTGAAAAAATAAAAAGAATAAATCAAAGAAAGCATTTAGTTATTATTACCACTATTTGTAGACTTTGATCATTTACAGTGTGCAGCTGCCTCACATTCATGAAAACAAAGAAGACGGCCTCAGATGGGTAATCAATAACTCAGTGTGAAGATAATAAAGAGTCTGAGCTGAAGGAGGTTCTGGTGAACCTGCATGAGTTAATCTGGTTTCACCAGAATCCGACCCGATGGCTCCGATGATGAGCATCAAGAATAACTCTATAGAAACAGACCATCTTCTCTCTGATGGTCTCTGTACTGATGGAGGTCTGATAGAGGATCAGGACTACACTGAGACTGGTTCATATAGAGGATCAGGACTACACTGAGACTGGTTCATATAGAGGACCAGGACTACACTGAGCCTGGTTCATATAGAGCAGGGGTCACCAACCTTTTTTAAACTGAGAGCTACTTCAAGGGTACCGAGTAGCACGAAGGGCTACTTATTTGATAGAAACGTCCTGAATAACAAAGTTGCACAGATCACCTTTTAATAATATAAGTGAAGACACTGTCTGATCATATGTCACTTAATTATTCCTCACAATAATTATTCACTAGCTTAGGCCCCACCTCGGCCGGCGGTTTGGTCAGCTGGAGAGTTTCTAGGGATGGTTGGTGGAGGGTAGCCTGGCGAAGCGGTTGGGGGAAAGGCTAGGTTGAGGGTCCACTGCGGCTCCCGGGCCTTGCAAACCCCCCCCGGTCCATGTGGGACAGAGGTGACTGTGGGGGAAAATGAATTTCGGGGAGTGGTTTAAAGAGAGGGAGGGAGGGTGGGTGCGAAGGCGTGGCAGGCCGAGCTATGGTGGCCGTGGGTATTTGTAGGGTGTGGCCGGAAGTGCCCCCGTGGAGGTGTGGCCCTGCTCCTGAAATTCAGCTAAGATTTATCTCCAATTCACTAGCTTAGGCCCCACCTCGGCCGGCGGTTTGGTCAGCTGGAGAGTTTCTAGGGATGGTTGGTGGAGGGTAGCCTGGCGAAGCGGTTGGGGGAAAGGCTAGGTTGAGGGTCCACTGCGGCTCCCGGGCCTTGCAAACCCCCAAAATCAGCTTGTGCGCTGGTCGGCAAGATCGAGCGGGATTTGTGGGTCTAAGGACGGCGTTGGATATGGCCGACCCGATGTTGGCCGGGTGTCTGCAGCGGGCTGAACTTCCGGAATGGGAACCGAGAAGCCATGGCGTTGCGGTGGCCCAGACGTGAGCTGCGTCGAGGACGCGCCCTCGGCGGACGGGTGTCGCAGCGTCATTTGATGATCGGGTAACCGACTGCTGGTTGTCAGGAGGTTAAGGAATAGACTTGCTGGCTCGTCCGCGGCC
Organism: Ophthalmolycus amberensis; assembly: GCA_024529925.1. NCBI lineage: Eukaryota > Metazoa > Chordata > Actinopteri > Perciformes > Zoarcidae > Ophthalmolycus > Ophthalmolycus amberensis. Next base: position 603,713 of record JAFEUB010001257.1, read on the forward strand.
CCACGTGATGGCTGCGGCTACTATTGGTCCGATTTCATGGCATGGGGGGGGGGGGGGGGGGCCGACTTGGCATCTGCTTGCGAGATCCGAGGCTGGTCCACTGCGATGTCGTCCGCCGTGGAGAACCCCCAAAAGGCGGCAGAGGGAGCGGCATCGTTGTTGGCCCCTGTGTGGGTCCATCGCTGGAAGTGGCGGGGTGGGGCCACTGGCATCCCGGTGCCCGGTATCCCAGCAAGTTGCTGTGGTTGCTGGAAGTAGTGGTGTGGTCCCTGGGCCGGCGGCGGGGCCGTATGGCGGCTGGTTTGGGGGACGGGGGGGCGGAGCGTGGTGCCGAGAGGTAGAGGATGGCTAGTTTGAAAGTAGGAAAAGAGGAGGTGGGAACTGGCATCCCGGTGCCAGGAAACTGCGTGGTAGGAAAAGGGGGATAGGGGGGGAGGACAGGGGAGAAGGAACCCGGCAACCCGGTGCCGGGGTGGGGAGCAGAGGGAAAGGCATGTGTGGCGGGGAACGTGGGATAGGGGGGGGGGGGGACGGCGGAGAGGGAGCCTGGCAACCCGGTGCCAGGGATGTGTGTAGAGGGAAAGGCATGAGTGGTAGGAAAAGTGGGATAGGGGGGAGGGACACGGGAGAGAAAACCCGGCAACCCGGTGCCGGGGTGGGGAGCAGAGGAAGTGCGGTGAGGGGGAATAGCGAAAGTACAGGTAGAAGGAACCAAGCTGGAAGGTGCAGAGGATCCTGCGGGAGTAGGGAGGAAGGGCTCCTTCTCGTTCTCTCTTCTCTTCTTCCTTACCTTCTTTATCTCCTTCCTCGTCTTTTCTTCTCTTCTCTTCTGGTACTGGGGCAAGGGGGGGGGGCCTACCGTCCCTGGGCCGGCGGCGGGGCCGTATGGCGGCCGGTTTGGGGGGAGGAGGGGGGGGGGGGGAGGCGGCGTGGTGCCGAGAGGCAGAGGATGGCCTGGTTGGAAAGTAGGAAAATAGGAGGTGGGAACTGGCATCCCGGTGCCAGGAAACTGCGTGGTAGGAAAAGGGGGATAGGGGGGGAGGACAGGGGAGAAGGAACCCGGCAACCCGGTGCCGGGGTGGGGAGCAGAGGGAAAGGCATGTGTGGCGGGGAACGTGGGATAGGGGGGGGGGGGGGGGGACGGCGGAGAGGGAGCCTGGCAACCCGGTGCCAGGGATGTGTGTAGAGGGAAAGGCATGTGTGGTAGGAAGAGTGGGATAGGGGGGAGGGACACGGGAGAGAAAACCCGGCAGCCCGGTGCCGGGGTGGGGAGCAGAGGAAGTGTGGTGAGAGGGGATAGTGAAAGTACAGGCAGAAGGAACACAGCTGGAAGGAGCAGAAGGATCCTGCGGGAATAGGGAGGAGGGGAGAGGTGGCAATCCGGAGCGGCCATGAATCCGGGGGTTTGCTCGGGATGGAGGAGAGGGACGCCTTGAAACTGGCAACCTGGAACGGCGAGGCCGGCGGGGCGGGGCTTGGTGGTGCGTGGTTGCGTCACTGACGGCGCGCCCGTGTGTTCCAGCTGGGGAGTCGGTCGCTGCGTGGCGAGACGCCGTGGCGGCGGAGAGGAGTTGGAATAGTTTCGCTTTCCTGTCGCGGCGCTTGTGGGGGAGCCCCTTCTCCTGCAGCGCCGTTTAACAGGCGCGCTACGGTCCAGGCGGCGATCCTGGGCGGTTCTGTTCCGCTGGGGGATCCGGTCGGGGCGCTCGCGCCGTGACGGCGGCTTCGAGCGCGACGTACGGGGAAGCTGGAGTCTACGGAAGCCGGGCTGTCGGAGGATTGTTCCCGAGCGCTGCGTCCGGAGCGAGCGGAGGAGGAGGGGGAAGACGGCCACTTCAGTTGCCTTCGTTCGGGGGCAGCGGATCGCCGTCTGCTGCGGAGGTTTGCCGGGGCGTGACGTGGCTCGCTGGAAGATGACGGTCAGTCCGGGTCCCCGTACGGGCGGATTGCCCGGAGGGAGGGATTCCGGTCGATGGCTGTGGCTGGTCGGCGGGTTCGGCTGCGTTGGGCCGCCTGGCGATCTCGGAGGCGATCGATGGCGGCTGGACGCCCTGCCACGGCGGGGTGCGTCCCCGGGATGTGCGGGCGGCGGCTGGGGAGACGAGCTGTTCGTCGTCGTCGGACTGTTCGTTGTCATCGGAAAGCCCGTCATCGGAAGGCCCGGTTGGTAGCAGGTCCATGCCGGCGAGGTAAGGGATATATTCCTTTTCTGTTCTGCGGTTTTGCTTCTGTTCTGCATATTGCTTTGCTGCGTGGCGTTGTACGGTTTTGGCGTTGTACGGTTTGGTGCGTGACAGCTTGCGTTGCTTCGTGTTTTGCTTTGCTTCGTGGGTGCGAAGGCGTGGCAGGCCGAGCTATGGTGGCCGTGGGTATTTGTAGGGTGTGGCCGGAAGTGCCCCCGTGGAGGTGTGGCCCTGCTCCTGAAATTCAGCTAAGATTTATCTCCAATTAATAATGATTTCCACAACAATGATGGTATAGCTACACATACATATTTAAACATGCAACTTTTATTTCTGTTAATCTGTTTCAACATTTGAAAGTCAGAGGTATCACATCTCTGATATTTTTGCATCATCATGTGATCAAAGACGGTTGCTGTTGCACACAGCGTCTGCTGGTGAATGATCCAGTGGTAATGTAGACATTTTGGGAAGTCTGGGTCACCTTTACATTGCGCAATGAAGCCTGCATGCCGGCCGTCATCGCGGGAGCCCCGTCTGTTGTCACCGACACCAGCTTTTCCAACGGTACCTTTTTCTCCACGAAGAAACTAGTCACCAGTCTCGTCTGTAGCCGAGCGGGGATCCAACCCTCCGAGGCGCGCGAGCATCTTCGGGCGCCCGCGTTCAAACCTCTAGTCTGGGCCTTTTCGGTCGGATTGCGTTGCCTCGCCTCTACCCCCGCCACCCCTGAGTTGTTGCCCCGCGGCCTGTTCCGAGGATTTACGGACCTGACGACGGGGTGCGCGTCTGGCACCAACGGGAAGCGCCCGCCATTCGGAACCTGAAAACCTAGTGCGGTGCGGCGGCCTCGTCCTGGCTGTCCGTCATGCGCCTCCGGGTACCCAACTCTCTTATGACAAGAAATATTGTCATTTTAAAATCTACATTAATGCAAGCGTTTTTGATTAAAAAAGAACAGCAACTACAATTTTAGACGGAGCTCCATGGTCACTCGTGCTATTTTTAGAACATGCCTTGCGGGCGACTCACGTGGTCCCTGCGAGCGACAGGGTGCCCGCGGGCACCGTATTGGCTACCTCTGATATAGAGGATCAGGACTACACTGAGACTGGTTCATATAGAGGATCCACCCTTCTTTGAAGAATGCTAGCCCTGACGCCTGCCTCACCTGAGTCAACTACATCCCCTGATCTTGAATCAAGAAAAACATCAGACAGAGATGATTTTGCTTGCAAAAGTGATGTGGTTGTGTTTTTGCTTTAGCAGGTATGACCACCTGCTCTTGAGTGTGCCAAAGGCCCTCTCCACTGTCATTTCTGCTCGACAATGCCGGCAGTTGAACTGTGTCTCTGTGATAGCTGTGACCTGTAGAAGAAGCTCCAATAGAAAAGGGCTGTCACAGCTCTGCCACTTCTATCTAGTTTTTTCCACCTTTCACTCACCTAATCAGTTTATTCAGTGCACCTGCCAGTCACACTCACCTCATCAGCTCATTACTCTCACCTGCTCACTCTGCCTCCTCCACTATTTAAACCCCTGCCCACACACACTCACTGCCAGATCGTTCTCTGCTTTCATGCAATACTTTCCCGCATACACCCTTGGACTGATTCCCTGTTGCCGACCCTGCCTGTTTCGGACTACCTCGCCTTGCCTCTGCCCTGGTAACTCGCTCAGCCTTCTGTCCTTCACCACGAGAACGTGTCGCTGTTTTCTTGAGAATATTCTTCCTGTCGTGTGTGTCGAAGAAATAAAGAATTCAAGTCAAACTATTCTTGGTGTTAGTCGTACTGCTCCTCGGTCCTTACTACACCCATAACAGTATGATCTGGCCAGAACATGGATCCAGCAGACGGCGCCACGGCATGGGCCTGGCTCGAAGCGGAGGCGAGAACCAGATACTCACCACTCTGATTGACCAGTTACGACAACTCACGGCAGCCGCAGCCCCGACCAACGTGGCGGCGTCACCGCTACTTGCTCCGGTTCGCTCGGGAACGGATCCAGCAGCATCTACGGCGGTCTCAGAGCCCCGGGTGGGGGAGCCCGAACGTTACGCTGTTCCATCCTGTTTGCGTTGCAGCCCCGCACCTTCGCATCAGAGGATGCCAGGGTGGCGTTTACCATCAACCACCTGACGAGGAGAGCTCGCCTGTGGGGAACGGCGGAATGGGATCGTCATACTCCTGCCTGTGCTTCCTTCCAATCCTTCTCCGACGAACTACGCAAGGTTTTCGGAGCGGTGTCCCGAGGACCGAATGTTACCGGAGGGCTAATGAGGCTCCAGCAGGGCCACCGATCTGTCACGGACTACGGCATTGATTTCCGGACCCAGGCTCGATTAAGCTCATGGAACATGGACGCCCAGTGTGACGCGTATCTGCTCGGGTTAGCGGATTATGTTAAAGATGAACTCATCTCGATCGAGCTACCCACATCCCTGGATGGATTTATTGAGGCAACCTCCAGAGTGGATCGGCGTATCCAGGTCAGGCGGCTGGCAAGGCGCCGGGAACAGTCATGCCAGGGGCAACCTTCTCACTTTCCTCGTGCTACAGCTCCGGAGTACACGCCGACGCAGCCGCTTCCTCAGGAGAGTGAACCCATGCAAGCGGAACGTACTGGGCTATCCACGGGGGAACGTGAGCGGCGCAGACGGGGAAATCTTTGCATGTACTGTGGTCAGGCGGGTCATTATGCTCACAATTGCCCGTTAAAGGGCCGGGGCTCGCCAGTAAGGAAGGACGTACTGGTGAGCCGAGCAGATTCCCGATCCTCTGTCTGTCAACGACCACTTTTCCATGCCCAACTACTATTAACCGGGGTCACCCATACAATTTCCACCTTCCTGGATTCTGGAGCAGACGCGTCCATTATGGACGAGGACCTTGTTACACAGTTGGGGATCGACCGTATACCTCTTCTCCAGGCTGTTTCAGCTAGCACCCTGGACGGTCATCTTCTGGGAACAATGACGCACCAAACCGTCCCGGTACACATGCTGTTGTCCGGCAACCACCACGAGACCATCAGCTTCCACATCCTGCAAACCCCTCGCATTCCCCTCATTCTGGGATACCCCTGGCTACGTCGACATAATCCGCACATCGACTGGACTACGGGAGCTTTTCGGGGTTGGAGCCAGTCCTGTCACCTAGTCTGCCTGAAGCAAGCCGCCGTTCCATAAGGTGCCACGCTCACCCAATCCACGCCTGAACTTACGGGAGTTCCTGCGGAATACTTGGACTTTAGGGAGGTTTTCAACAAATCCAAGGCCATGTCTGTGCCTCCCCACCGTCCGTATGATTGTGCCATCGACCTCTTTCCTGGTACGTTCCCACCTAAGGGGCGCCTTTATTCCCTGTCTGCTCCTGAAAGAGAAGCAATGGACAGTTATATTAACGACTCCCTGGCTTCCGGTGTCATACGCCCCTCGTCCTCTCCCGCAGGGGCTGGATTTTTCTTTGTGGAGAAGGATAAGACTCTCAGACCCTGCATCGACTACCGGGGCTTAAATGAAATCACTATTAAGAACCGGTACCCTTTGCCACTCATCGCAATGGCCTTCGAGCTACTTCAAGGAGCCACCATCTTCTCCAAGCTCGACCCCCGCACGCCTATCACCTGGTCCGGATCAGAGAAGGGGATGAGTGGATGACGGCATTTAATACACCTAAAGGGCATCACGAGTACCTTGTGATGCCCTTCGGCTTAACCAACGCCCCCGCCATCTTCCAGGCCCTGGTTAACGACGTGCTCCGAGACATGTTGGACCGGCACATATTTGTCTACCTCGATGACATCCTGATCTTCTCCAAGAACCAAGAGGAACATGTGCTCCACGTTCAGTCCGTGCTTCAGCGCCTACTGGAGAACTCCCTGTTTGTGAAGGCGGAGAAGTGCGAGTTTCATGTTCCCACGGTCTCATTCCTGGGTTATATCGTCTCCCGGGGCAGCATCCAGATGGACCCCGCTAAGGTTACTGCTGTCACTACCTGGCCTGGCCCAAGCTCCCGCAAGCAACTTCAAAGTTTCCTGGGGTTCGCCAATTTCTATCGGAGGTTCATCAGGAATTACAGCATTGTCGCTTCCCCACTCACTGCCCTCACCTCCTCCAAGACTCCTTTCCTGTGGACTTCTGCAGCTGAAGAGGTCTTCCAGAACCTGAAGTCCAGGTTCACTTCCGCACCCATCCTCCGAGTCCCGGACCCGGACATACAATTTGTGGTGGAGGTGGATGCCTCCGACATAGGAGTCGGGGGTGTCCTGTCCCAGCGCTCAGCCACTGACCAAAAGCTCCATCCCTGCGCCTGTATCTCGAGACAGCTTTTCCCCGCCAAGAGAAACTATGACATTGGTAACCGAGAACTACGAGCAGTGAAGCTGGCCCTGGAGGAGTGGCGGCATTGGTTGGAGGGGACCAAGCTCCCATTCCTGGTTTGGACCGACCATAAAAACCTTGAGTACATCTGCACAGCCAAGAGACTCAATTCCCGACAGGCCAGGTGGTCATTATTCTTCACCCGGTTCCACTTTACGCTCTCCTATCGCCCCGGGTCCCGCAATGTCAAGCCTGATGCCCTTTCCCGTCAGTTCCAGGAGGAGGAGGAACACACCTCTGGCTCCTCGTCCATCCTCCCTGCCTCCTGTCAAGTAACCGTTCTCACCTGGGAGATTGAGGAATCGGTGAAGGCCGTGACGAGGGGTCAAGCCGGTCCCAGCGCGTGCCCTCCTAACCGCCTGTTTGTCCCTCAGGCCCTTCGGTCCGACGTCCTCCAGTGGGCATACCCCTCTCCACTTACCTGCCACCCGGGCATCCAGAGGACCCAGGACTTCCTGCGGCAGCGCTTCTGGTGGGTCTCGCTCAACAAGGACACCAGGGAATTCGTCAACACCTGTCCAGTGTGCAACCAACATAAACCTTCCCACCAGGCTCCGGCCGACCTCCTGCAGCCTCTCCCAGTGCCTCATCGTCCATGGTCTCACATCTCCCTGGACTTTGTCACCGGATTACCATCATCTGAGGGCCACACCGCCATTCTGACAGTGGTCGACAGATTCAGCAAACTGGCCCATTTTATTCCTCTCCCCAAACTCCCATCTGCTAAGGAGACGGCAGAAGTCATCTCCCTGCATATCTTCCGCCTGCATGGAATTCCAGTCGACGTTGTCTCCGACCGAGGTCCTCAGTTTACCGCCATCTTTTGGAGGGAATTCTGCACTCTGCTGGGGGCCACTGTCAGTCTGTCCTCGGGGTTTCACCCTCAATCCAACGGTCAGACGGAGAGGAAGAATCAGGAGATGGAAACAGCCCTCCGCTGCATGGTCTCCCGAAATCCTGCCTCCTGGTACCGCCAGTTGATGTGGGTGGAGTACGCCCATAACACCCTGACCAGCTCCGCCACAGGCCTGTCACCTTTTCAGTGTGCTTATGTGTTCCAGCCACCTCTGTTCCCTGCATTGGAAAAGGAGGTTTCCTGCCCATCTGTCCAGACATTTATCCGCCGCTGCCACCAGACCTGAGCTTGGGCCCGAGCAACCCTGCTCCGGTCTGCGGACCACACTGCTCCAGCAGCTAACCGACACCGCACTCCCAGCCCCTATCTACCAGGTGGGTCAGAGGGTGTGGTTGTCAACCCAGGACCTACCTTTGCGGGGGGAGTCAAAGAAGCTGGGCCCAAGGTTCATTGGGCCATTCGAAATTGAGAGGATCACAACCCGGTGGCAGTAAGGCTCAAACTCCCCAGATCCATGCGCATTCACCCCACGTTCCATGTATCCAAGGTCAAACCGGTCCGGGAGAGTCCTTTGGTGCCGGCTGCTCCGCCTCCTCCGCCTCCTCCGCCTCCTCGCCTCATTGAAGGAGGTCCGGTTTACTCGGTTCATCGCCTGCTGCGCTCCCGCCGCTGGGGGCGAGGGCTTCAATACCTGGTCGACTGGGAGGGATACGGTCCGGAGGAGAGGCAATGGGTTCCGGCTCGGAACATCTGCGACCCCCGACTCATCGCCAGATTTCATCGGCAGCACCCAGAACAACCATCTAGGACCAAGACGACTGCCAGGAACACCCAGCAGGTCCCCGGTGCGGACTATGAGGGACCTCCCTCCAGGCCCAAGAAACCCTACCACCTGAACCCCTCCACCCACCCGGCTGGGGATTCTGACTCTGCGGCCTCGCAATCCCCACATCTCATGGGAATTGCTAACCAAGCTCGGCCGCTGCACTGAAACAGCCACTCCCCACCTGCTCAGATGTCACAAGGCTCCACCTAAATCCCAGCCTGGACTACTCAATGAAGTACATAAGAATTGATCACGCCACATCCCCCATCAGCCTCGCAGGCCAAAAAGCCGGTCGCCTAAGGCAGACATCACCAGCGCCTTCAAAGTCGTTACCGCCGAACCAGAATACCGGAACCTTTTCGTCTTCCTTCGGAAGGATGCGTATTACTCTGCCATGCGTCCGTCCAAGAGCAGCCCGAGAATTTCCGATTGCTTATCCGAAGCACTCTGCCGGATCTTGACAAACGTATTGTCACCGCAATCTCTCCCACGCATCACTTATTTCTCATGTCTTAAATTACCAAGGTCATTATTGCGCTACCTACTGCCACCCACTGGCACGGAAGAGTATTTAATTACTTAGCCAGCCACTAGATTACAGGCTCAGATGCTAAACAATGGCAAATTATTCGCAGTAACTAATTAACATACATCTATATATAGATATATATTAATATATATAAATTTTGGACCGATTAAGTGAAATGGGATATTTTCTAACGGGACACCTGACTACCTCTCACGGCACAGTGGTTGAAAACTGTCCTAGACGACTTCCTCACTGTCACGCTACCTTCCCCAAACCCAGCACACAGTCTAAACACTCGGCTTTCATCCATCAGATAAAATAAATAAATAAGATTAATAGAATAAACAAAACTCCTCCTTGCCACACATCCTGTTAGTCGCCGCCTCTGTTTCAAACCTCCATGACCACGTCACACTTGACGAAGCACGCTAAATAATGACACTGAGCTAAACTATGACACCAGTTCCTCTCCTCTCGGAACGGCATCTCCTTCTTCTACGACGAATACATCACCAAGCCGGAAGACATCCAGTTTTTCACAGACGCAGCACCCTCCATCAGCTTTGGCGGCTTATATGGTGACAAGTGGTTCTCAGCCGCATGGCCGCCTGAATTCTCATCCCTTACTCCTTCTTTCCGATCTAAGAAACGTATCCCATAGTTAAAGCAGCTATTCTTTCGGGGCATGAACGGTCAAAAAAGACCATTGCCATCTACTCAGTCAATAGCACCGTCGTAGACAATATTAATAAAGGACGGTCACATCATCGAAATACAATGCCGTTCATGCGGAGGCCAAGACCCCGCAACCGGAACACCTAATCTCTGCTTCTCATGATGGCATCCTCAAACACTTCATCGTACCTCACCGGACGGAACCGCTTCGAAGCTTTTCACGCCTCCTTCAGCCTTCCATTCCCGTCACTCGACATCCTTACCCTCACGAACTTCAGTCATTCACCCATTCCCTCCTTAAGATCAAATCCTCCACTATACGGGTTACATAAGTGGAATCAACTTCTTCACAAAACAGTCCTCGGGGGCTCCGCGCCAGCCTCTACCCGCTCACACATCGCTATGCTACTCCAAGGTCTCCGTAAAGCTGAACCACACCCTACGCCTAAACGTCTGCCCCTCACTTCGGACCTCCTCACCCGCTGCATCCATACACTCCACTCAGGCTATCTGTCTCCCTTGATGGGAAAAGTATTAAAGTCTACATTCTTGCTGGCTTTCTTTGGCTTCCTACACTGCTCCGAGTTCACCACCTCGAACTACAACCACCATCCGTCGCGACATGCCACCGCACCCGACATTTCATCCATCCTCCCGACACCTCCAGTCACCCATCACCCCAAATGCAGCAAGGCCAACCAATACGGTCCACTCCAGCCCATCTACTTTTCCGACTAGACTCATACCCAAGTCTGTACTAACCCATGCGCGACTACTCAAGCCCAAGCCGGTCGTTGGTTGGTCTTCCCCTGCGTACCTCTCTTACATCCGCTCCAATCTGAATGACACCAGTAATGCCCACCGGCATCCGACTTCGTGATCTTTTGGGGGATCTTTTTGGGGACTCTGCACCACCAGAGCTTCCAAAGAGACAGCCCCCACTCTACAGTCTCCATTCCCCCAGTTCCCGCCAGCCATCAGGACACCAACGGTCCCCCATCGCTTGCCCAACCTTCAATCTACGACCTTCTCTACCCTCCTTGTTTCTTCTCCCCTACACTCTTACATCCCTACATCCCCCTACCCCTTCATCCCTCTCCCTCGACCCCTTCCGCTTCCTAAATCTAACAATCATTCCATCACACAATAAACCTCTCGACACTCATATTGTTATTGGCGTGGTCCTTGTTGGTGAACTTGTTTGTGGCTTGCTCTTTTCTGGCTTTCAACTTTGTGGGGCTCCTTCACACCCAGCCACCCACTGCATCATCAATGCCCCGTTACCCCGTACTTTCGCCTTACCGACATGTGCTCCTTCCGTGTTTCCAAGGCTTGGCTCTTCCATGCCTCCCGATTTCTCTCAATCTATACCCTGGTCACTCCTTCCACACCAGAGTCACTTCAACCGCTTCCAGACAAGGAATCCCAGACCACACCATTAAAGTTCTCGGCCGCTGGTCTAACCAAGTTTACCATAACAACATCCAAGGCCACCACAGTGACGTCCAAAGAGTCCATTCACACCGAGTCCAGTCAAGTTACTTTGGGGGATGATGAAGCAGAAAGCCCCAATCATCCAACCGATCACAACCCCGACCAACCTTTGCCTCCCGTTCTTCCGACTCCTCGACACCCAATCATCCCATCAAACACGTCTTTCATTCAATATTTCCTGACTTTTGGCAGCACCTTTGGTGTTCCCTTCAGAAATTGCTCTTGAGAATTTGTTTCATGTTGATTGTCCCTCCGCCCTTAAAGACTTTTTAATATATGTTTGAAAAGGATGTGTTTGCATGTCATGTCAGTGTGTCCTGAACTCTCTGACCTCAAAAGTGTGCAACACCAAAGAATGGAACATTTAAAATACTAGAGATACTTGATACGTTTAGAAGTCTGGGCTCGGGGATAACTTAGCAACACAACAGTCCAACACATGTAGTCTGTTTGTGACACACCGTATCTCCCTTTGGACCTTGTGTGCACAGGTTGTTGTTGTCAGTGCTGGAGAACAACCTGATAAAAGTTCAGCAGCTTCCTCAGTCTGCTCTCGGTCAGGGGAGACCTGTTGACTGAATGTATTTGACTTTATCTGAAGAGACCACAGGACTTGTATGAACACTATTAACAGTATATTTAGTTGATACATGTTGATATATGTACTATGGACAACTTCCATGAACTGTGAAAGCTTTTCAAACTGGATGATTGCAATTGTGACTTTGTCTGTGAATAATGTTAATGTTTTCCTTCTGAGCCTCGTTAACCTGCATACATCTCTTCTTCATTCATTGAACTGAAATATGATATGTTGACAAATGTTTGCTTGTGCATTTAGTCCATGAGATACTGACATGTTCCCCTTGTGTGTGTTTTGACATGTCTTTTTGAACTCTGTTAGTTATGCTGAATATGATCAAGTTTGAAATATGCAGTGAAGTTGTTTACATGTTTGCAGCTTTTCCTTTGCAGAGTGTAATGAGCTCCATGGAGGCTGAAGCAGTCTGATAAAAACAGCGCACATTTCTCTGTTTGTGTGTTTGCTGGTGCACCTCAAGGTACGGATGACTGAATCAAATCCTGTGATGCAGGTGATAAGAGACTTCTAGTCAGGCACCTGTTTCATCCATTAACATTTAGTTTGAGACATCCTGAATGGATAATGAATCAAATGTGACATATATAACTCTTGGTGGGCATGTGGAAGTGCACAAATACGGATTTCTGTACTTTGTGATCATGTTTACAGCATATATTCTAATAATCTGCAGTAATTCTACTATTGTGTGCATTATAGTGATTCACAAAAGCCTCCATGAGCCTATGTACGTGTTTATTGCAGCTTTATTAATCAACTCTGTTCTTTACAGCACTGCTATCTACCCAAAGCTTCTGATTGACTTTTTATCTGAGAAACAGAGGATATCTTACTCGGCCTGTATCTTCCAGTGGTTTATATATTACACTCTGGCTGGTTCAGAGTTCTTCCTGTTGTCAGTCATGGCCTATGACAGATATGTGTCTATATGTAAACCTCTGCAGTATCCAACTATCATGACAAAAAACACTGTTAAAGTCCTCCTGATTGCAGCTTGGATTGTTCCTGGCTGTCAGATGTCAGTGCCGATGCCGCAGAGTGCTTCTACAAAACTCTGTAGCTTTACTTTGAAAGGAATCATTTGCAACAGCACAGTTCACAAACTTCACTGTGTGAGATCACAACTGCTGAACATATACGGCTTGATCGTGCTTGTAAATGTGGTACTCCTCCCTTTGCTTCTTCATAGTTTTTACATACATAAAGATATTTGTAATAACCTATCGAAGCAGCAGAGAAGTCAGGAGCAAAGCTGCACAGACCTGTTTACCTCACCTGCTGGTTCTAATCAGCTTTTCTTGTTTGGTTACGTATGATGTTCTTTCAGCTCGACTGGACGCTGATTTTCCCAAAACTATACAATTTATATTGAGTTTACAAATGATTCTGTATCATCCTCTCTTTAATCCGATCATATACGGACTGAAAATGAAAGAAATTTATAAGCACCTGAGTGGATTGTTCTGCAAAACGGTCTAATGCAGAAGTGTCTCAATCTTTTTCCAGTCAAGGACCCTTAATAAGATGGAGAAGAGACCGGAGACTCCATCATGCATGTCCTCTGAATATAGTGATGTGAAAGAACAACGCAGGAGAAATATATGAGACAGATATTAGACATGTGATTGTAAGGGTTAAAGATTAGATTAGAATGTAATCTATATTCATGTTGTTGTGTAAATCAGTCAGAACACATCAAATTAAACTATCTAGTCTCAACAATTCTAAGTGATGGAGAGATCATTTACACTGTGGCCTGTAGGTAATACACGTAGCACGTAGCATGTAGCATGAAGTGTCCATGTGCCACAGTATCAAGCACCATCAGCTCCAACAATGTGATCATAGTAGTTAAAAACAGTCGGCTGTGACACTCCAACTCTAAATACAGAGCGCTTCATCAGGATGACTGTAACAACACAAGAGAACATTTTTATTCTATCGACACTCTGAATTGTTAGTTTCTGATGGACTTTATTGGCATCATTGTTTTTGTGTGTCTCGTTAAATCAACAGCGTGTGCTTCTGTCATTTGGTACCCTGAGAGGAAAAGTGGAGTCAAATTCTATGTTGGAAAACATCAACGATGTAGCATCCCCGGGTGAATAATGGTCTGGAGTCTTCAACTGATGGTCCATAAATCTTTATTGAACACACCGTAAGAACTTGTGCCTATATCGGCCATGTGCTAAACTAATAAAACTATAACCATCTTCCTTGTTTTTTAATCACTTTTTCCCGTCCCTTTAGTGACTTTTCGTTTCGTCCCGCTTCTTACTACCTACTTCCGGTTTTGTACCTTCAAAATAAAAGCGCAACAGGATATGCACCGACTGCAGTGACAAAACAGTCCAAAATAAAAGACATAAAAAAGGAACAATCTATTAAAATACTCTACATTCTCAGAGGTCCTTTACACTCCCACCAAATCATGAGTGGTGTTAAGAATAAAATGGAATATAAAAGCACGAATGTCTTTACTTGTCTTTACAGTCTTTACAGTCTTTACAGTCTTTACAGTCAGTAAACAGTCTTTACTTGGCGCTCCCATACGCCACCTGCATGACTGGAGTGGGGCGCGTTCATGACAAAGTCACACTGCTTCTGTGACAGAAATGTATTGAGTCTCTGTGTGTTAAGCTCTTGTAAAGCTGCCTTGAATTCATTCTTTGCACCAACAAAGTTAGTGCCTTGGTCACACTGGATTTGACGGACTGCACCGTGAACTGCAATGAAACATCGCAAGCCGTTGATGAAAGCATCCGTGGACAAATCTTCCAACATCTCGATGTGGATGGCCCGTGAGCAGAAACGGGTAAAGAGTAGGCCGTATCGTTTATGCTGTTTCCTTCCCTCTGTAGTGACAAAAGGGCCGAAACAGTCCATACCACAATATGTGAAGGGTGGGGAGGACTCAACACGTTCTACAGGAAGGCCACTAATTGTTTGGCCTTCTGGAGTTCTCCTGATTCTGCGACATGTCACACACTGGCGAACATATGACGCAACTCTTCGGCTCATTCCAGGAATCCAATAGCCATTGGATCTGATTTCATTAATGGTGAAGCCTTTTCCCTGATGCTTTGTCCTTTCATGGTTGTGAGCTATTATCAGCTTTGTCACAAGGTGCTCCTTGGGGATGACAACTGGATGCTTGAATGAGTCGGCGAGGGATGAGTGGCGGAGTCTTCCTCCCACCTTGAGGATACCGTCTGTGTCCAGAAACATATCGAGGTGGTGCAGTTTGTTGCAACGCTGTAGTTGACTTCCTTTGTTTCACAGCTTGATTTCTTTATCATGTTTGACTTTGCAGATCTTGGATTATGACATGTTTTGCACTTTCCTGTTCACTCACTGTAGAAGGTGCGCATGACTTGATGTTCTTAGTTCGTCGCAGAAGGCGAGCCACAGCCTTGGTGGCTTGAGACCACGATGAGAACTTGGAGAAGCGGTCGGCAAGACTCAATTATTCTGTGGTCATTGTTTACAGTGTCTGTGCCTTTTTGACTTCTGGATCTCCTATGGGTAAATCCAGTACTACATCTTTAGGTGTAGGTATTTCATTTTCCCAGAGGAATGTGGGGCCAGTGAACCAGTTGGAAGTAAGTAGCTCGTTTACAGTTTTTCCCCTGGATGCGCCATCTGCTGGATTTTCATTCGTGGGGACATAAAACCATTGCTGGGGGTTTGTGTGATGTCGGATCTTCTGGACTTGGTTGGCAACAAAACTGTGAAAGCGCCTTGCATCATTATTTATGTAGCCTAGGACCTTTGAGTCTGTCCAGAAGTACTCCTTCCCATCTGCATAACCAAGCTCCTCTTTGAGCATATTACTGATGGTGACTGAAACCACTGCTGCGGTTAATTCAAGCCTTGGTATTGTAGTCAACTTTGTGGGAGAAACACGGGCCTTTCCTATCACTAGACAACAGTGAATCTCTCCTCTTTGGTTCCTGACTCTGAGATACGAGCATTGACCGTATCCGCTGGCGCTCGCATCCGAAAGGTGATGTAGCTCTGTTTCCACAACTTCTCCAAAATTGTCAGGTATATAACATCGAGCTATGTCTATCTTTTCTAAGTTGGCAAAGTCTTGATGCCAGCTCTCCCACCGTGGCTTCAGCATCTCTGGCAGGGGGTCATCCCAGCCAGTACCTTGGCGACACATTTCCTGTAGGATCCTCTTCCCAGTGAGAATATATGGCGCAAGGAAGCCAAGAGGGTCGTATTTGGAGGCAACAGTAGGCAATATGCCTCGAGGTGTCATTGGTTGCTCTTTCAAGGTGTTGTTGAATCTGAAGCTATCCCTCTCTATGCTCCAGCGAATCCCTAACGCTCACTCGAGTGGCATATCATTGAAGGTCAGATCCTTGGTCTTGGCGTCTATTGCACACTCTGATGAGGGGATGCTCTGTAGGACAGCATGGTTGTTTGTGAAAATTTGTGACGAAGAAGACCACCTTTGGCACATAACTCTCTTGCCTCATGAGCCAACTGAATGGCCCTTTCTACAGTGTCTGTACTTGTGACTCCATCATCTACATACAAGTCTCTTGCAACAAACTGCGATCCTATTGGATGTGATTGACTGTTTTCCTTGGCTAAGTATTTCAGCCCATAGTTTGCACAGCCAGGAGATGACACTGCACCAAAAAGATGTACCTTCATTCGATATTCCTGAGGTTGTGTGCTTGTATCTCCGTCTTTCCACCACAGGAAGCGTAGGTAGTCACGGTCGTCCTCCTGGACATGGAACTGGTGAAACATTTTCTCTACGTCGCACATGAGCGCAATATGATGCTGCCTGAACTGTATGAGTACACCTGTTAGGTTGTTCATCATGTCTGGACCTGGTAGAAGGTGTTCGTTTAGGTTTGTGCCGCTGTACCTTGAGGAACAGTCGAACACAACACATAGTTTTTCAGGCTTTTTAGGGTGGTATATGCCATGATGGGGAATGTACCATCGTTCACCAGGAGTTCCATCTTTGTTTACTTCTTCAACATCACCTCTCTCTATGACTTCTTTCATATCTGCTGTGTAGTCCTTATGTTTCTCATCCCTGTGGAACCTCCGTCGTAAATGACTGAGCCTGATTTCAGCGAGTGTTTTGTTATCATGCAAGTGTGGCCGTTGCTTAAAGGGCAGAGGCATCTCGTAATGTCCCTGTTCATTTTTCCTTATGCCTTCTTTGAGTTTGTTCAGGAAAACGAGATCCTCTTGTGAGACAGTCTTGTCATCTCCTTTGGTGTCCTTAAAGTCTGATTCCAGGGCACTTATCACATCCATCGGCGTGACTATTGGGAGTTCCTTTACAGCGACTCTGTGACACAGGCTTGATTCTGTTTCATCGAGGCACAGTGTCGAGCAGCCTACAATGCTCCATCCTAAGTCCGTAAGGATGGCATAGGGCTCGTTGTCTTTTCCTGCTACTACTTGTCTGGGTGTTAGTGTTCTGGGACAGTTATACCCAATCAAGAGTCCCATATCACAGCTGAGAAGAGGTGGCATCTTATCTGCGATCGCTGTTAAGTGAGGCCATTGTTTTGCAGTTTTGTGAGTGGGAATATGATCATATTTCACAGGAATGCAGTCCTTCGTGTAAGAAGGAGGAAGGTTGATGTGAACATGTGAATTGTAACCTCTCACACGTAGTCCAGATACCCTCTCACTTTTCACAATCATGTTCTCTCCAAGCACAGTGGTAAGTTTCAGTTTCAATGGGTAGGCGTCTGCTTGTAGTTCATTGCTTGTCTCCTTGTTGATGAAGGTGCTGTCACTTTGAGTGTCTAATGCGTAGACAAGCTGTTCCTTGGATGGGTTTTCAGCAGAGGACACCCACACAGGAACGATCATGGAAGTGCTGCCTGACTGACTACCTCCAGTGACGCTGAGTGCTGTGGCTGCCATGGTTTCGTTTACAGTGTTTGGAGCTGTGTTCGCAAAGGGTACAGACCTTTCTCTACCATCAAGTCTTCTGTAGTTCTCATTGTGGAGACAGGTAGGGTGCCTTCCCTTACATATATCACAACAATGGCGGCGACGACATTCCTTGGCACTGTGACCTGGTTTCACACATCCATAACACAGCTTGTTATCCTTCACGTATGCTCGTCGATCCTCAAGGGACTTTTCTTTGAAGTCAGGGCACTTGGGAAGTTGATGCTTGTCATCTTTGCACCACATACAGGGGGACCTTGGGTTTCCGTTGTTTAATGTTGACCTGTCACTGTTCATTGCAGTTTGAGTGATGAAAACATTGGCTTTGTTTCCCTTTGTTTCCTTTATGTATCCTTTGTCATAAGATGAGTTGAATGAGTGAAGAGCATATAGGGAAGTGACTGGGTTGCATGCTATCTCTGCTTCTAAAGACACAGAGTTAGTGAAATCCTCAAAAGTGGGAAACTCTTTTCCTTCCATTGGAGATAAGACTTAGCTGAATTTCAGGAGCAGGACCACACCTCAGCCACTCGCCCACTTCCGGCCACACTCCTATAAATACCTACCCACTCTAAGCCTCGGCACACTCGCGTTTTCTGCACCCCACCCTCCCTCCCTCTTGTTAATGGTTATCTCCCCCCATAGTCATCATGCTCCTATCCCATGGAGATCGGGGGTTCTGCAAGGCCCGGGAGCCGCAGTGGATCCTCAGCTAAGCCTCTCCCAAACCGCATCAGGCCAAATCTCCATCAAGCATTCCTCACACTCCAAACAACCGACGAAGGCTCGCTCCGGCCGAGGTGGGGGCCTAAGCTAGTGAATGAGGGCTATTGTAACCCGACGATTCCAACTTGATGCTAACCAGTCAGGAACCTTTTGTATTAGCTTTACGTTTTCTTTGCAGTCACTTAATATTTCTAAACTCTTCACATGGGGCGTGGCTTGGAGAGGCACTTAGGAAGTCCGAGAATGTTCTTAACCCTTCAGCATCCTTGGGCTGAATTTTTGGCCATTTTGATATATTCCATGCATCTCTATATGCCTCATCATCATTGCGATAGAATGTGCCTTCGAGACATTCATGAGCAGGGCCACTGACGTATTTCTTTCGGTAATACAGTTTATCAGCTGAAGAAATACCCTTTCGGTCAACAAGTGACATGAACGAAGCCCTCCATTCAATGTACAGGATCGGGTCTCCACTAAACACTGTGGGCGATGGCACTGGGAGTCTGTTGATGGCTATGCTGTCTTGGATTGCTTGGGCTAGACAGGACATGTCATTAGCGGGCGCTGGTGTCACAACGTGAGGGTTTTGATGGTATATAGCAGGGTTGAAAGGAATGATGGGGGGTCTGTACTGTCTATCAGTTTCTTGTCTGATTTCTCTGTCGTAGATCTCCAGTCTAGCACGAGCAACCTCCATATCTCTTTCTACTTGTAGATGCTCTAATTCAGACGTCTGCATTTCTAATTCCTTCCTATGGTTTTCCTCCATTATCCTTATTTTTTCTTTTTTCTTTCTTTCTTCTTGCATAATGGTCTGGAGTCTTGAACTGGTTCAAATAGAGGATCAGGACTAAACTGAGACTGGTTCATATAGAGCAGGGGTGTCAAACTCATTTTCACTCTGGGCCACATCAGCATCACGGTCGCCCTCAAAGGGCCGGTTGTAACTGTAAGACTGTATAACTAACTTCTCCCTAACATATTGTTAAATAACTCTCTCTGCATTTGATTATTGTTTATTCAAGTGTAAAAATATTGTACATGCAGTTATATAAATGAAAAATTATATTTAAGCACATTTCTGTTATTATAACATAAATCATTTTAATTGAGGGTTAAGAAACCCACATTACTCTATCAAAGATCAAACTATTAAAGAAAATAACAAAGACAAATATCAAACACAAGTTGTTACAATAACTTTGTTCAAAGCTGTTTGTGTCACCTCTCTGCATCACTAATGTTCCTCCCTGTGGTCGTCCTGTGCATGGCAGCTACATCCAAGAGCTCCTCACTGAGAGTCAGGTCTGATAAACATGGATAGATGCTCTGTGTCCGTGTTGTCTGTGCTTTCATCAACAGATAATTAAGAAATGTAGTATGTATCGTCTGTGCAGAGAAGGCTCTGTCGTCACACAGCTGCAGTCTGCAGGAGGACGAGATGAGAGTCCCGTCTCTACAGCTGATAAAGGACCTGAGCACAGGGGGGGGGCAGGATGAGTTCACTGAAACATCTGGTCAACAGGTTCTAACTGCCCATTGACACCTCCATTCAGCCCCTCCTCTTATCTCATCTGAGCCTTGTCACACTAACACATCTGTCTCCTATCTGTTTATGACTGGGAGTCCTCAAACCTTCAACTCTTATCTACGGAAACTAATAATAAATAATAATGCATTTTATTTGTAACGCACTTTTTCAGTGCCATCAACTAAAAGGTTTGAAATCATTGGTTGAGACGCGTGATGACGCCCATCCTGATCAACATCCCGCCCCATGTGACCCACGGTCTGTCTGTGTTCAGAGCCAGAGAGCAACGCACTTTCAAAAGAATAATAACAATTTGAAAAACAAGATATGTATTTACTTCTGTATTTTCAGAATGTATTCACGATATCTGCTCATGTTGAGTCCTTTACTCTGTATATTGTCAATCTTGCCTATTCCACTCAAACGAATGTGAAAAAACTATTTTGAATGAACCGCAAAACTATTGTCAGAAGTGGGATTCGAACCCACGCCTCCATTCGGAGACCAGAAGTCCCAACTCTGTGGAAGGTTCGTCACCTTGAGTCTGGCGCCTTAGACCGCTCGGCCATCCTGACAATGACGTCGAACTAACGGCTGGTAGAGTATTTAACTGCTAGTAAGAAGTATTTATGACTCTTGTTTGGTTTTATCAGACACGTTCACATCGCTTCATGAGCTGGAGAGAGTTACACTCATCGTTTAACAAATAGACTTCAATGATACACGATGAACCGCTTTAACCAGTTGAAACACTACTATGAATTAAATGTATTTATCGTGTTCATAATGAACACACTGTATATTAACATCATTTATTATCGGCCATAACAATTATGATGATGTCATGTTGGAAATCGACACAAAATATGAGACGAGTCAGAAGAAGAACATGTTGACGGGAACAATCGTGACAAACATTTTAAATAAAGAAGTCAAAAAGATCTTGTCAGAAGTGGGATTTGAACCCACGCCTCCATTCGGAGACCAGAAGTCCCAGTTTCATAGGAAGGAGTTACCTTGAGTCTGGCGCCTTAGACCACTCGGCCATCCTGACAACTGGTGTGTGCGGCTCAACTACTCACATAAGTAGTGACGAATGAACTCGTTGAGCATCGCTGTGGATTCTGGGTAATGATATGTTCGTTATTAATGCTTTTCGGGTTTTCAGACATCATGATTGATATATAGATTAAAGATATAGATTAAGTGTAAATCGCTTCTGTGATGTACTCCCAGAAACAGCCATACTGTCATTAATAAGATTGATTTTTTAACATAATAAAAACATTGTGCAAAATCCAGATGTAATAACTCTAAACCCTCATTTATTACAATTGAAAACGAAACCAACGAATACACGAAACTATCGTTTGAGCTCCTTTATTTTTTACGACTGAATAATTCCTCCTCAAATGTATTCATGTATTGGTATTATTGTGATTGATTGATATCACTCACGTGTCGTTCTCAATTTGAACGTGTTTCTGCTGATGGAGACACATTTGTTTGTTTGTTTGTTTGTTATCTCGTGAAAAACAACAGTTTTAATATATAAATAAATAATAAAATCATAAGGCGTGTGTCTCTTTTGAATTTGATTTTTCTAAATAATTGAGTCAATAAAATGTAAAAGCAAAGAAAACAGTAATAAAGAATTCGCTCTTTATCAGTGTTGACGGTGATACACGTCCACGTCCACCAGAGGCGCTATAGCTGGATCCACTTCCGGTGGTGGTCCACGTTAGTCCCCGCCCAGTTCTCTACGTCACCGCCACCAGTCATTCTTATGAAACGTAAACACCGGAGAGACGACCTCACGCGCTTGTGTTTAAGAGAATATACTGATAAATGATGTGTACTGTAATTCTTGTCAAAGACAAGCGAGCTAGACCAGCAACGGACAGTTGAGATCGTAGATGCTGACATTCATCTGTTACTGTCTGGTTATTATTCACAGAAATAAACTCATCTGGGAAAACTGAATCAATGGGCATTCATAAGGCAAGGCAAGGCAAGGCAAGGCAAATTTATTTGTATAGCACATTTCAACAACAAGGTAATTCAAAGTGCTTCACATAAAAACCATTAAAAGCATCAAAACACAAGGCAAAAGAAAAGGAGATTTAAAAACAATTAAAGAAACAGTGTAAGAAATACAATTCAGTAGTAAAATGCAGAAATGCAGGAAATTGATTAATATATTAATTGAATGTGGTTCAATTAAAGGCAGCAGCAAACAGAAAAGTCTTCAATCTTGATTTAAATGAGCTGAGGGTCTCAGCAGACCTGCAGCTTTCTGGGACTTTGTTCCAGATATGTGGAGCAGAACAACTGAACGCTGCTTCTCCATGTTTAGTTCTGACTCTGGGAACAGAAAGTAGACCGGTCCCAGACGACCTGAGGGGTCGGGATGGTTCATAAGGTAGCAGCAGATCAGAGATGTATTTTGGCCCAAAACCATTCAGTGCTTTGTAAACCAACAGCAGGATTTTAAAGTCAATTCTTTGTTGGACAGGAAGCCAGTGCAAAGACCTCAGAACTGGAGTGATGTGATCCACCCTCCTGGTCTTAGTGAGGACTCGAGCTGCAGCGTTCTGAATCAGCTGCAGCTTTCTGACGGACTTTTTACAGAGACCTGTAAACACACCGTTACAGTAGTCCAGTCTGCTGAAGATAAATGCGTGGACAAGTTTTTCCAAATCCTGTTGAGACATAAGTCCTCTAATCCTTGATATATTCTTCAGGTGATAGTAGGCTGATTTTGTAATTGTCTTGATATGGCTGTTCAGGTTGAGGTCTGAATCCATAACTACACCTAGATTTCTGGCTTGGTTTGTGGGTTTTAACATCAGTGACTGAAGCTGAGCGGTGATTTTCAATTGTTCGTCCTTGGTACCAAAAACAATTACTTCTGTTTTATCTTTGTTTAATTGAAGAAAATTCTGGCACATCCAGTTGTTGATTTGTTCAATGCAGTTACCCAGCCCTTGTATGGGATTATAGTCCCCTGGTGACATAGTTATGTAGATTTGTGTGTCGTCTGCATAATTATGATAACACACTTTGTTGTTTTCCATAATCTGAGCTAGTGGAAGCATGTAGATGTTGAACAGAAGAGGCCCCAGTATTGAACCTTGGGGAACACCACATGTCATTTTAGTCAGCTCTGATGTGTAATCAGCTACAGACACAAAGTATTCTCGGCCCTTCAAGTAGGATTCAAACCAGTTAAGTGCTGTGCCAGAGAGTCCCACCCAGATTTTTAGTCTTTCTAGGAGTATGGCATGGTCGACCGTGTCGAATGCAGCACTGAGATCTAGTAACACTAAGACTGAACTTCTGCCATTGTCTATGTTTAAGTGGATGTCGTTGAAAACCTTAACAAGAGCAGTTTCAGTGCTGTGGTGCTGTCGAAAGCCTGACTGGAAAACATCAAAGCAGTTATTTACGGTCAAGAAGTTGGTCAGCTGTTGGAAAACCGCTTTTTCAATTATTTTACTTAAAAATGGGAGGTTTGATATTGGCCGATAATTTTTCATCGTTGCGGAGTCTAAACTAGCTTTCTTTAGGAGCGGTTTAATAACTGCAGTTTTTAGGGCTTGTGGGAAGACACCTGAGAGAAGGGATGTGTTTACAATTTGTAAAAGATCAGTGGTCATGCAGTTTGAAATATTTTTGAAAAAGTGTGTTGGTAGAATATCCAAGCAGCAGGAGGATGACTTCAGATGTTGTATAATGTCTTCTAGGCTTCTACGGTCGATTGAATGAAATTGTGTCATGATATTTGAATGGATGTTATTCAGAGATCGGGACAACACATATCCTGTGGTTGGTGTGGAGGCACTGACTGCTTGTCTAATTTTCTGAATTTTGTCAGTAAAAAAGGAGGCAAATTGATTGCATGCCCAGGTGGATTGGAGCTCAGCAGCTACCGACACTGGAGGGTTTGTTAGCCTGTCGACGGTAGCAAATAAGGCGCGTGTATTGTTCTTGTTTTTGGTTATGATGTCAGAGAAGAACGACTGCCTTGCATTTCTAAGTTCCAAATTATAATTGCGAAGTCTCTCTTTATAGATGTCACAGTGAACCTGGAGATTAGTTTTTCGCCACCTGCGCTCAGCTTTCCGACACTCTCGTTTCTCTATTTTGACCAGCGTAGCATTTCTCCAAGGAGATCTTTGCTTACCCGAGACAACCTTCACTTTAGTGGGTGCAATGGCATCAATAATATTTTTAACTTTAAAATTGAAGCCATCTACAAGCTCATTGACTGAGAGGCAAGAGAGGGCTGGTGTGGAGGAGAACTTCTGAATAAATAGTTCACTGGTGTTTTCAGAGATGTAACGCTTTGTCACAACCTTGGTTTGGACATTTGTGTGCAAGGAGATTGCACTCTCAAAGAAAACACAGAAATGATCAGAGAGTGCAACATCAGTCACAGCAACCTTGGAAATGTTTACACCTTTGGTGATGATTAGGTCCAGAGTGTGCCCCCTGTTGTGGGTGGGTCCTGTCACATGCTGAGTCAGATCATAGTTATCAAGGACACCACATAGTTCTATAGACTCTCTGTCCTGGGGATTATCAACATGGATATTAAAATCACCAACAATAACAACACAGTCAAAATCAATACAGATTACAGACAGCAGTTCAGTAAACTCATCAAAGAAGGTCGCACAGTATTTAGGCGGTCTGTAAATGTTTAGGAATAAAGCTTGAGTGGAATTTAGAGCCACATATTCAAAAGAACTAAAATGACCAAAGGACATCTGCTTGCATTGAAGAGAATCATTAAATAAAACAGCAACTCCACCTCCTTTCTTATGCGCTCTTGTTTCACTCATGAAACTGAAGTTGTGAGGTGTTGATTCAATAAGAACAGCTGCATTGTTATCTTGATTTAACCAAGTTTCAGTTAAAAACAAAATGTCCAGTTTGTGCCTAACAATAAAATCATTGATTAAAAATGTTTTTCCTGACAGAGACCTGACATTTAATAAAGCTAAGTTTAATGTGGTTAAAGCTTTCTTTGCCCAATTTATTTGGACAGGCTGACGAGGAATGTATGCTAAGTTTGATAAGTTTGCATGTTTACTATTGTTTCTTCGCACCTTTCCTTTTCTATGAACTTGCAGGACAGGAATTGAAACGGCTAGCTGCATACAGGGCCCCGACCTTTCCTGGAGAGAGTCATTGGTATCATTAGCCTTGTAGCCTGGACCCAGAAGATATCAATTATTTAGGGGAGACAGAGGATGGTTGTAGTTCCGTCGAGGAGTGGGGAGAGGAGTGTGTTTGGTTCCAGCAATGACCAGCTCGTTCATGTGGTCAGTGAACTCCAGGTGGGGGGAGGATGGGGAGAGTGTGAGAGAGGCTTGCGATCCAAAGTATGGACCCGAAATAGAAGTAGGTGCTGGGGAGGTAGGTAAAGGCTCCTCGTCTAGGAAGTCAATACTTTGCAGTCCAAAGTATGGACCTGAAGTAGGTGCTGACTCCGCGTCTAGGAAGGGTGGGGCGTTAGGCGGGGGCATCCTTCCCGTAAGGTCTCCATGGCGATGCTGTGTGGTTATCTCTTGTTTAGACTCCTCTTGTATCTTGTCCTTGGCAGTTGGGACAGACGAGTGACGCAGAGAGAAAAATAGGTTAGAGGTAAACAATTTTGCCCCTGACTTGTTTAGGGAAACTCCATGCGCTGTAAAAAGATGTCTGCGCTCCCAGAAAAGGTAGAAATTGTTGATAAAATGTACTGAATGGTCAGCACATGCAGTTGACAGCCATTTGTTCAGTGCAAACAGCCTGCTGAATCCTTCATCTCCTCCTCTGACTGTTGGGAGAGGGCCACTGATGAACACTTCAGCCTTGACAGAGCTGACTGTGTTTAACAGATCAATAAAGTCTCGCTTCAGAACTTCAGACTGTTGTTTCACAATATCACAGCTTCCTGCATGCACGATGATGTTTTTCGCTGTGGGATAGTCAGCTACGATGTCCAGAATTTTGTCTGTCATGTCAGAGACCATATCTTTCGGAAAGCAGAGTATTTTGGTGTTCTTGCTGCACAGTTTTCTGACATCTTTTACAGCATAGTCACCAACAATCAGAGTCTCAGGCCCAGTCACTAGCTTTGCCTGCGGCCTTTTACTCTCACATTGACTCTCAGTTCTTACCCCGCTTTGAGGAGATAGCTGCTTATCCAGGTCATCAGATGGAGATTTAGGATCCTGCGACAATGGAGCAAATCTGTTTTGAAGTTGTAGGCTTGGTTGTTGTGGAGGTGTTTTGCAGGTTTTACTTTTCTTAGCTGTCCTTGGCTTTGTCCATCTGGGTGCAGGGGTTGAGGAGGAGTTCTGCCTGTGTGCTAGTGCAGGCCAGCCAGTCGCATCACTAATCCCAGGGCGCTGGACTCTGCCTGTTAGTCGTCCTCCCACATATTTCCTCTTCGGCTTTGCACCGAGAGAGTTCCAGGGAGGACTACCATTTGAAGATTCATTATCTGCTCTCTCCTCCTGTTTCTTGGTAGGCCTGGTTGTGCTAGTTAGCTGTGTCTTAGCTAGCGTTTGTCCAGTGTTTTGAGTCCATGGTAGAGTGGTATCATTCCCATACAGTCCATTTACCTCCGCGTTTACTTCTAGTCGGTAGATTTTTGTTTCCAAGACTGCAATCTTCTGTAGGAGTTTGTAGTAGTCATCCGTGGAAAAGGGAGGCATCTTGCTGCTACTTAGCTTTAACTTAGCTGCTAGTTAGCATTAGCCAACAATCCAAATAGCTCGACGACTTTCCAACGGATTTGTCTTCACTCAAACGTTGAAGAGTGATATATGTGATATATCTGGCAAGATATATGTGATATATCTGGCAAATTGAAGCAAGAAAATGCAAGAAAATGCAAGCAGAGGCAAGCAGAGGCAAGAGCAAGCAGCAAAGCGACTGCACTCTCCCATCAAGGTCGAAACAGCAATCATTCAATAATCATTCAGTGTGTAACATCTACTTCACACATGCAGCCTCACTGTATATGAAGATATATATATAGAGAGAGAGTGAGCAGTGATATATATATCCATCTCATATATATATATATATATATATATATATATATATATATATATATATATATATTTAAAAGACTTTAACAGCCTCATGTTGGTGCAGATAGACGAGTCTGCAGTGTTTTAAATAATACAGTTTTAGTTTTATTCTAGATTTCAAGACAACACGAGATGAGTAGCTGCTCGTTAAATGTATCGATCACTGACGCTTTCATGTAACTAACAAAACGCTACTTTGTATATTTAATATCTGTAAAGTATACATTTAATGTCAGAGTGGTGGATCAGTGGATCAGTGACTTCTACACCTATATATACATCGAACGCCTTTTAAATGGAAAAGTAACTTCCTGTTTTTAATGTTTTCTTCCTGATGAGTTGATCTCTGAGAATATTAATGTGTTAATATGTTAATGTTTAATGAGCTTTAAATCAAAACATCTGATGCCATGAAGACTTTCTGCTTTTCTCTCGTGAAAATCAACTTTCATATTTTTACTGTTTTGGACTTTTGGTCACAAAGTAATTTGAAGATTTTATTTTTGTCAAGTTATTGATATATTTGCTTGAATATTATCTGATTGTTTTTGTATCTCGAGTGCAACAGAATATGAATCAAAAGATGAATTGTTTTGTTTTATTTGATGCAAATAAAGAAACTTTTCTGTTGATTTAGTTTCACTGAATCAGCTGCTGAGTTAAAGATCACTTTAGTTCTTAATGCTGAATATGGTTTTGATGAGTTCACACTGTACAAACGGTCAATAGTCGTCTTTACATCATCACCCAGTCTTAATGGTTTATTCATTCTTTTATAAAAGGGTTATTGGTGCTTTTTATATCTATTCATGTCTTCTCTTCATAACGGTCCTGTTTAAACTGCTCCGTGTTCACAGACTTTAAAGTTTATTATTCATTTAATATTTATTACACGTAATCATTTCTGCTTTAAAGGTGATTCTGACTAACGAGACAACAGACTCCTGATTGGTCGAGGAGGTGAACCCGCCTCTTTTATTACGTCACATGTTACATCGACAAAAAAAATACACAAACACAAAAAAATGACCAATGACCTCATGAGAACAATACATTTATGAATCATTTACACGGTCACAGGATCATATCTGCAGTTCATTTTATTGGAAATGTTAGAAAAACACCTTAAAGCTAAAAACATAAATTAGAAGCTGGTCTGCAAAAAACAACAAATATGATATGTAGTTAAAGAGCACGTGTGTTTATGATTATTGTAATAAAACGGTGGATATAATCGGACCTTTATGAATAGAAACAAACTTGTTTTTAGTATCACACATATTTGGGAAATATTCAGTAAATATTCAGTGAATATTCAGTAAATATTTAGTAAATATTCAGTGAATATTCAGTGAATATTTAGTAAATATTTAGTAAATATTCAGTAAATATTCAGTGAATATTCAGTAAATATTCAGTGAATATTCAGTAAATATTTAGTAAATATTCAGTGAATATTCAGTGAATATTTAGTAAATATTTAGTAAATATTCAGTAAATATTCAGTGAATATTCAGTAAATATTTAGTAAATATTCAGTAAATATTCAGTAAATATTCAGTGAATATTCAGTAAATATTCAGTGAATATTCTGTAAATATTTAGTAAATATTCAGTAAATATTCAGTGAATATTCAGTAAATATTTAGTAAATATTCAGTAAATATTCAGTGAATATTCAGTAAATATTCAGTGAATATTCAGTAAATATTCAGTAAATATTCAGTGGAGGTTCAAACAACTTAGTTACCATCTGATCATTAAAGCACAAACAACATAATCACAAATACAAAATAATAAAATAAATCATATCTTTTCTTCACAGCAGCGATTCGTGTCGTATTTCTCTTCTTGATTTCAGTGCAATGACATAAAAAATAAAACACAAACGTTAAATGTTCATTAGTTTCCTCTCGTGTGAGCACTCTGAATAATAACTCATCTCATGACACACGAGGACCAGCATGCACTCTGATTGGTTCATAAACACACTGTGTGTTCTGACATCATCAGTGATGACGTCACCTCTTTGTGACATCACTCTGTAGTTTTCTGTGAACTGAGAGAAATAAATCTTTTTCCAAAGCTCTGAGGTTCAGTCGCTCGCTAGATATAAAGACACATTGTAACCGTTTAGAAGGACGTTACTGGCACCGGACCGGGATCGAACTGGTACCGGACCGGGATCGAACTGGTACCGGACCGGGATCGAACTGGCACCGGACCGGCACGTTACTGGCACCGGACCGGGATCGAACTGGTACCGGACCGGGATCGAACTGGCACCGGACCGGGACGTTACTGGCACCGGACCGGGATCGAACTGGTACCGGACCGGGATCGAACTGGCACCGGACCAGGATCGAACTGGTACCGGACCGGGATGTTACTGGTACCAGACCGGGACGTTACTGGCACCGGACCGGGATCGAACTGGTACCGGACCGGGATGTTACTGGTACCAGTTCTCTTGACCAGAACACAGTGAAGACGAAGCGAATGCATCGGAAACCGGGATAGAACCGGCGACTGATTCAGTCCAACGTCAGCATTTAAAGAGACAGTAGTGAAGCTAGAAGTGGGGTTGTATGTTGTACTTGTACACAATCAGTGTACTACCAGACTCCATTCATAAAAACAGTGATTGAACCTCTCAGAACTCAGGAGCTGCTGCTCTACTGCTGAAGCTTAGTGAATCTAAAGGAACTCTTTAAAACACTGAAGTCTCAACAACACAGACACAGTAAGAGACGGAGCAGCAGAGCAGCAGCCCCTGTGCTCCGAGAGGTTGAACCTGTTCATAAGGAGTCTGGTGTGTTTGGAGAGATCAGAGAGAACAGCTTCAGTTCCTCATCATGAAGGTAAAGAGGTGAAGACATTATAAATAGAACGTTCACTTAAACTGGTATAGATTCTTGTAGGAGTCTTAAATACGTCCACATCAGAACATTACTGCAGTAAAACACTGACTGTGTAGAAGTACAACATACAAACATCACATCTGTCTCTGTGAAGAGCTGCAGACTTTAATAAGCTCATGAGCACCATCTACAGGACAGACCTGTATTTAACTGAAGGTTTACGTTTTAAACCCTAATGAACCTCGTGTCTCTGAGTGGTTTTATAGAGGGGGGGGGGGAGACAACAGAGGAGGTGAAGCACTGCTGCAGTCCCCGTCTACACCTGAAGGGGGTGCCGGTCTGCAGCCGGATGAAGGTGATCGAGTGGAAAGCAGAAAGAAACGCTTCACTTCCTGTTTCCAGGAGGAAGCAGAAAGAAACGCTTCACTTCCTGTTTCCAGGAGGAAGCAGAAAGAAACGCTTCACTTCCTGTTTCCAGGAGGAAGCAGAAAGAAACGCTTCACTTCCTGTTTCCAGGAGGAAGCAGAAAGAAACGCTTCACTTCCTGTTTCCAGGAGGAAGCCGGCAGGAATGCGTGAAAATGAAGTAAATTAAGGATTCAACTCCTCAACTTAAACTCTGAAGAGAATCCACCTGTCACTCAAACACCCACCGGTCTGTGGACTGGTGTCAACAGAGACCTGTCCTGCTTCAGAGTCCTGTAGAGTCCTACAGAGTCCTGTAGAGCCCCACAGAGTCCTACAGAGTCCCACAGAGTCCTGTAGAGCCCCACAGAGTCCCACAGAGTCATGTAGAGTCCTACAGAGTCCTGTAGAGCCCCACAGAGTCCTACAGAGTCCCACAGAGTCCTGTAGAGTCCAGCAGAGTCCTCGCTGATGAGCAGCTGGTAAATAAGATCCAGATGATGTGGATATCGATGGATGAGCCTCTCTCTCTCTCTCTCTCTCTCTCCCTCGCTCTCTCTCAGACCGCCTCCCTGACACGTCCCAGTCTTTGGTGAACTCAGGACACCACAGGACTCATGTCCCACAGCTGTGGACAGACAGGAGACACATTTCTGCTGATTCATGAGATGAGTAATGAAAAAGATCTACGTCTGTAGAATTGAAATATGGTTTGTTTTTGGATCTGACGCTTGTAACGACGTCACCAACACGTCTTATCTGAGAATACTACAGACAATACTACAGTTAAATACAGTTAAATACTACAGACAATACTACAGTTAAATACTACAGACAATACTACAGTTAAATACAGTTAAATACTACAGACAATACTACAGTTAAATACAGTTAAATACTACAGACAATACTACAGTTAAATACTACAGACAATACTACAGTTAAATACTACAGACAATACTACAGTGAAATACAGTTAAATACTACAGACAATACTACAGTTAAATACAGTTAAATACTACAGACTATACTACAGTTAAATACAGTTAAATACTACAGACAATACTACAGTTAAATACAGTTAAATACTAGATATAATACAGTTAAATACTAGATGTAATGCTAGATGTAATGCTAGATGTAGTGCTAGATGTAGTGCTAGATGTAATGCTAGATGTAGTGCT
>JAFEUB010001257.1:645000-685000 GCA_024529925.1 Ophthalmolycus amberensis
TGTATGTTATTATACATGTATGTTATTATATATGTATGTTATTATACATGTATGTTATTATACATGTATGTAATAATACATGTATGTTATTATACATGTATGTTATTATATATGTATGTTATTATATATGTGTGTTATTATATGTGTGTTATTGTACATGTATGTTATTATATGTGTGTTATTATATATGTATGTTATTATACATGTATGTTATTATATATGTGTGTTATTATACATGTATGTTATTATATATGTGTGTTATTATACATGTATGTTATAATAATAATAATAATAATGCATTTTATTTGTAACGCACTTTTCATTAAAAAAAAATCTCAGAGTGCCACAGAGCCAGTACATGGTAAAAACATAGTAAAAAGCATAGTTAAAACATAGTTAAAACATAGTTTAAAAAAAAAAAACGATAATAAAATAAAAACCTAGTGAATGAACAGAAACACAAAAGAAATAACTGACAGTGATTTAGGTCAGAAAGGCTTTCCTGAATAAAAAGGTTTTTAGGCCAGTCTTAAAAGAGACCAGTGTCTGTGTTGCCCTTAGGTGGTCAGGGAGACTGTTCCATAGGCGTGGAGCTGCCGAGCCAAAGGCCCGGTCGCCCATGGTGCGGAGCTTGGTGCTGGGGACCCGGAGGAGCGAGCTGTTTGATGATCTGAGGGTGCGGGTGGAGATTTGGGGAGTGATGAGGTCTTGTAGGTAGGGAGGTGCATGTCCATTGATGCATTTATGTGTAAGTAGTAGGACTTTGTAGTCAATCCGGAATGAGACAGGGAGCCAGTGTAGGGAGTGCAGAATGGGTGTTATGTGCTCATACTTCCGGACTCTCATCAGGATCCTGGCAGCGCTGTTTTGGATGTATTGCAGCTTCTGGATGTTCTTGGCAGTGATCCCAGTGAATAGTGAGTTGCAGTAGTCCAGTCTTGAGGATATAAAGGCGTGGACGAGCTTCTCTGTATCTGACAGGGTTAAAGTGGGGCGGAGTTTGGAGATGTTTTTGAGATGATAAAACGAGGTTTTGCACAGGTGTTTTATATGGTCATCAAAGGACAGGTGTGGGTCAAACCTAACTCCCAGATTAGTGACTGTGGAGGCGAGGGGGATGACCTGACCGTCGAAGGTGCGATGAGTTATGGAGGATGACTGAACCTGGTGTGGAGTGCCGACAAGGAGGGCTTCGGTTTTGCTACTGTTTAACTGGAGAAAGTTGTTGCTCATCCACGCCTTTATCTCCCCAAGACAGGAGGTGAGACATGACATGGCTGCAGAGGGGCTTGGGGCAGTTTTGATGTAGAGCTGTGTATCATCAGCATAACAGTGGAAAGACATCCTATGTCTGCTGATGACACTGACCGAGGGGGAGCATGTAAATAATGAAGAAGGATGGGGCCGAGGACCGACCCTTGCGGAACACCACAGGAGACAGGGAGCAGTCTGGACTTGTAATCTTCCCAGTGACACATATTCAGTTCTGCCTGAAAGGTAGGACTGAATCCACTTGAGTGCAGAGTCTGATAGTCCAATGGTGGTATGGAGGCGCTGTAGGAGGATAGTGTGATCCACTGTGTCAAATGCAGCAGTCAGGTCCAGGAGGATGAGGAGTGAGGGTGATCCTGCATCGGCTGTCATCAGCAGGTCATTCGTCACCCTGAGCAAAGCTGTTTCAGTGCTGTGGGCTGAACGAAATCCTGACTGAAATTTTTCAAACAAGTTGTTGTGTTTGAGGTGGTCCTGAAGTTGAGAAGCAACTACCTTCTCTAACACTTTGGACAGGAAGGCGAGGTTGGAGATAGGCCTGTAGTTGGCTAGAACCTCCGGGTCCAGGGTGGGCTTCTTGAGAAGGGGACGGATGACAGCAACCTTGAGTGCAGGTGGGACACAGCCAGACTGAAGGGAAAGGTTAACAACTTTGGTGATCAAAGGACTGAGAGTGGGGATATGTGATTTGAGCAGAGCAGTAGGAATGGGGTACAGGTACAGGGTTTCATTTTTCTGAGGATTTCCTCAACATGGCTCTCCTGAACCTCAGCAAGATGTAGAGGAGACAGCACACTCGCAGATAAGGTGTTGGTATCAGAGGGAAGCATAGATGGAGAGCTGGACATCAGAGAGCGAATGTTGTTTACCTTGGATCTGAAAGAGTCAATGAAGCTGTTGCATTGCGCCTCTGTAGCCTCAGTTGAAGAGGATGGTTGTGGTTTCAGGAGATGGTTTATGGTTGAAAAAAGCTGTTTAGAGTTGCCAGGGTTTTTATTGATTAAGCTGGAATAGTACTGTGAGCGAGCATCTTTAAGGGATTTGGAGTAGGCCCTTTGATGCTCACGGAAAGCCTGTTTGTGGACAGTGAGCCCAGAGTGTCTGCAGCGTCGTTCCAGAACTCGCCCAGCTGTTTTTATTTCCGCAGCTCATGTGTGAACCATGGAGCGGAGCGTGAGAAAATTACCTCACGTGACTTGACAGGGGCATGGAGATCAAAAACACTGCTCAGGGATGTATTATAGTGTTCCACTAATTCATCCATTGATGCAGAGGCTGGGCAGGTGATGAGCTGGAGATCCGTGGTCATTGTGGCTGAGTCAATGTTTTTCCAGTTCCGGAAAGACATTTGACGTTTAGGTCTAATAGTAGGCAGCACAAAAGTCAAGGCCATTGAGACCACCTTGTGGTCGGACACACCGAGATCATAAACCTGTAGGTTACTGATGGAAGCAGAGTCAGTGATAACCAGATCCAGAGTGTGCCCCTTGGTGTGAGTGGGAACCTCAACATGCTGCTGCAGGCCAAGACACTCAAGCATACTCAGAAAATCTGCTGCAATTTGACAGGAGGGGTTGTCGACATGGATATTTAGATCACCAACAATGACAATGTTAGTTGACATAGTGCAGAGTGAGGTAAGCAGATCACTTATCTCAGGTAGAAAAGATGGGTTTGGTTTCGGAGGACGGTATATGAGAAGCACTGTTATGGAGTATGGAGGTTTGCATTTGAAGGCCAGGCATGTTATTATATGTGTATGTTATTATACATGTATGTTATTATACATGTATGTTATTATATATGTGTGTTATTATACATGTATGTTATTATATGTGTGTTATTATATATGTGTGTTATTATACATGTATGTTATTATACATGTATGTTATTATATATGTGTGTTATTATACATGTATGTTATTATACATGTATGTTATTATATATGTGTTATTATACATGTATGTTATTATATATGTGTGTTATTATACATGTATGTTATTATATGTGTATGTTATTATACATGTATGTTATTATACATGTATGTTATTATATATGTGTGTTATTATACATGTATGTTATTATACATGTATGTTATTATATATGTGTTATTATACATGTATGTTATTATATATGTGTGTTATTATACATGTATGTTATTATATGTGTATGTTATTATACATGTATGTTATTATACATGTATGTTATTATATATGTGTGTTATTATACATGTATGTTATTATATGTGTATGTTATTATACATGTATGTTATTATACATGTATGTTATTATATATGTGTGTTATTATACATGTATGTTATTATACATGTATGTTATTATATATGTGTGTTATTATACATGTATGTTATTATACATGTATGTTATTATATATGTGTTATTATACATGTATGTTATTATATATGTGTGTTATTATACATGTATGTTATTATACATGTATGTTATTATATATGTGTTATTATACATGTATGTTATTATATATGTGTGTTATTATACATGTATGTTATTATATGTGTATGTTATTATACATGTATGTTATTATACATGTATGTTATTATATATGTGTGTTATTATACATGTATGTTATTATATATGTGTGTTATTATACATGTATGTTATTATATGTGTATGTTATTATACATGTATGTTATTATATATGTGTGTTATTATACATGTATGTTATTATATATGTGTGTTATTATACATGTATGTTATTATATATGTGTCTTATTATACATGTGTTATTATATGTGTATGTTATTACATATGTATAACAGAGCGTTGGACTCACACAGATAGACCCGGTGTCCATCCCCACCGACAGCCTCCTGGTCTCTGGGTTAAAGGACATGCAGGAGCACGACGCTGGACACACACACAGGAACAAGAGGTTATTGTTATTGTTTGACATGTACATGTGATGGAATAACCTCAGAAAATCAACAGGAAGCTGCCGGAAATAATCCCAAAACCCAGAAATGTTTCTGGTTAGAAGTCTGAAATATGTTCTGTGTTTAATATAAAGCGTTCAGTTCTCTGATTATAAAACAGGTCAGTGAATGCTGCTCTGGTGGATCTTAAAAAGAGTGGAAATGACTTCAGGAGCTCAGACCAGAATCAAACAGAACACACACAATGTAGACCAGTGAGCACTACTTACTGGTCAGCGTGTGGTAGACACTGGGCCAGTACTGACCGCTGTCTCTCTTCAGCCAAACCCGGATCGTCCTGTGGAGGGAAACCAGAATGTTTTAGAGCCATCGTGGTCTCTAATGTCCACCAGGGGGCGACTCCTCTGGTTGTATAGAAGTCGATGAGAAAATGACTCTACTTCTCTCTTGATTTATTACCTCAGTAAACATTGTAAACATGAGTTTATGGTCTCAATCTCTAGTTTCAAGTCTTCTTCAATACAGCATGATGTTCATTTAGTACATTATGGTCCATTTAGAGTGAAACAGACCATAAAGCAGGGGATGCTTTAATAAACATTAATAAACTGAATAGACTTGGCATTAAACCTGATTCTAAATGAGTAAATACACGTATTCAAAGGAAAACAAAGGTGTTCTGGGTAAAGTTACTGAGAATACAGGAAAACACACACACACACAAAATAAAAAGGGGTCTTATTCTAGTGACCCTGTTTGGGGTCCTGAACCCAAGGTTGAGAAACTGCTCAGAGGAGTGGTTTTCTTTTATAAGAGGCAGCAGTTAAATCTGATCAATAACATGTGTTTTTGTTTGTTAAGTTACCTGGTTAATAGTATAATAAAAAATCTGTGTCAGCTGACACTTTTATAGAAACATTAGCAGATGCTTTCTTATTTAGCTACAAACATATAACTATATATATATATATATATATTTTAAATGTAAAATAATATATTATAAATGACGGACCGGAGACCTTGTTGTTATGGAGAAACCCCGGCCAGGTTGACGGTAATAAAGCCGGATTTGGAGCTCTTTTCTCGGACTCTCACCTGTCCTCCGACACGCTGATGACTCCATCCTCCTTGGGGATGATGACCGCGGTGCTAACGACATCTTGGAAAGCCTCGATCTTGCTCAGCAGACATGGCGTCCGAGCCTGCGGATGAGGCTGAATTTCGGCCGCCATGAGTCGGTGGTCCGACGGTCCGACGGTGATGTAGCTGCTAGCTAGCTAAGCTAAGCTAGCTGTCAGCGGTGTTGTGACGGTGGCCCAGTCACCTGACAACACACACCCGCTTACACACAAAGAATTTCCGGTCTACAAAATAAAGCTTCCGGTTGAACGTTTTAAAATGAGATAAAATAAAATAAAAGAATCCTTTATTATTCCCGCAGTGGGGAAATGTACAGGTTTACAGCAGCAGAGTGGATACGGGAAAAATCAAGATCAAAACAATTATAAATAAGTAAATAAGTAATAACGATAAAACTGTAATAATATTAATAAAACAGTAAAGAATATTAAATACAAAAACTAATTTAAAAAAGTAAAAACTCCACAATAACTAAATTATTGTAGAATTTTTGTAGTACATTTGCTGTTGTAAAAACGTGTCAGTCACAAACCGGAAAACGAATTGTTTGTGTATGTGTGAGCATGTGTGAGTGTGTGTGTGTCTGTGTGTGAGTGTATGTAGACGTGTCTACGTGTGTGTGTGTGTGTGTGTGTGTGTGTGTGTGTGTGTGTGTGTGTGTGTGTGTGTCAGTAGTCCCTCCTCCTCTTTGCCACCGGACGGTTTACTCTTATTTTTTGCGGAAGTGATGATATTTTTCCAAGGAGCTACAATTATGTAAATTATATTGCACAAGGTTGGGTGTCATGTGGCATTTGAAGCGCGTGGACCATATAATCACCCGGTGTGATGTGAAGCAGCTGAGACATTTTGTTTCACATGCTTTTATTGTGAAGCCTTGTCTCTAAAGATAACAAACGATGAGGCTTCTTTTACATCTAAGCAAACATTCTGATAAAATAATCAGGAAATCAACACTTAAAGCTAAAATAATGATAATGATAATAATATTAATAATTATAATAATATTAATAATTATATTTATCATAATAAATAAAAAAACAATAATAGCAGTAATAATAATAATACATAATTATAAATAGTAATGAATAAATAATGAATAAAAAACAACAACAATGATAGTAGTAATAATGATAATAATAATCATACTAATAGTGTAAGATGTTCTTGCCTTCTTATCAAACATAAACAACCCTCTGCTTCACACCCTCCCCTGTAGTTGAGACATCGTATGTGACAGAACTCATGTTTGATGGGAAACAACAACAGAAGTCTGTCTAAATCTCACGTTTTCATTTATTATCTTCCAGCGAGTAGGTAGGTTCAGAAAGACAAAGTGATGCCATCGCACAGAGCTGCAGGATGTGCGCATGTCAGAGACTATTCAGACTATTTCTTGTCTTTTTTTTTGGTCACGTGCCACAGTGTCAACGAGTACTTTCTGTGTACGCTTAGGT
The DNA here is from genome assembly GCA_024529925.1 of Ophthalmolycus amberensis. NCBI lineage: Eukaryota > Metazoa > Chordata > Actinopteri > Perciformes > Zoarcidae > Ophthalmolycus > Ophthalmolycus amberensis. Next base: position 651,778 of record JAFEUB010001257.1, read on the forward strand.
GCATTCCTGGTTTCATATGTCACTGTTGTTTTTTAATATATATATATCTTTAGTTGTATCTCTTTCGTCGTTATGGGGTGTTGTCGGTCACAGAGGCCTCCGCCCGTGCATGGTATGAAGTAAATGTGGATGACGTAATCATCCTCATTCTTAAATAATATGTTCCACCCACATATGTTGTATTCTTTCCCATATAACGCATGTACAGGACATTTTCCTCGCATTCCTGCCTCTCGCGCATGCGCATTTTAGAGCACGTCAGCTTTAGAACCCTTATATGGATATGGTAATGAGCGGGCTTTCAGATAGCCAATGGAGGAAGCGGAGTTTTCTTTTTCCGGAACACGTGACGGTGACAGACCTTGCTTTGGGAGGGTAGGAGGAGAGGGGGCGTGGTCTATCCGCGGAGCTTCTGCTAAAACACCACAGAAGAAGACAAGAGCAGTCAGTGTAGGGCACACTATGAGGGGGCAACTTTTATCACTATGAAACTTAGGAATAATCGCAAAAATATGGTAAAAAATCAAAATCCCTCGTGAATCCATAACCTGTCCCTTTTAGGGGTTTTTGTAGTTTAGTTCGCCCGATAAAAGGGCTTCTACACTCACTATTCTTTACACTTTTCTTCTTTTTTTGTGGAAAAGAATGTGTGAGAGACAGTTAGCGAGCTAATGCTAGCTAGCTAGCTTTGAGCTAACTAGCTAGCTGAGAGAGAGGGGGTGATACGGCTAGGAGACACACAGAGAGGCGGAAGGAGAACAAAAGATTTTTTGTGTGTGTTTTTTGTGTCATGCAGAACGTGTCGTTTCCACCACAATGCCCGTGTTACTTTTCCTGATAGACACGTCCGCGTCTATGAACCAGCGCACCCATCTGGGCACTACCTTTCTGGACGTAGCAAAAGGCGCGGTTGAGACTTTTATGAAGGTATACCGTAAGAGACGACTTAATATCCTTCCGCCGCCGACCTCGAACCGATGATTTGTGGGTAAATAACTGTCTACTGTCTCCACAGCTCAGAGGCAGAGATCCGGCCAGCCGAGGAGACCGGTACATGTTGGTCAATTTTGAAGACGTTCCGTTCGGGATAAAGGTAGTTTTTCTTGGGGGGTTTTTTTCTCTCGAGTCTTTGCTTTCTAAAAGAGCCCACAACCTCCCTGATCACCACATTACATTATTGTGTAGAGACGAAGGAAACAAACCCAAGAAATAGATCTCTCCAGGAGGAACTGTTCATACCCCCCTTTTTTTTTTAAAATATGGCCGACATTTTGTTTCAGTGTGAAGCCGCAAGGAACTCTGGGTGTTATTTATAGAGCGAGGAGGAGGAGGGTGACAGTGTCCTTACTAAAGTTTAATATATTCATCAGAGAATAGTTTACATATTAAAAAAGTATAAATATATATTTTTGTAAATTTATATATATATATATATATATTCTAGAAACTACAGTTTTCTTATATTTCTTTATTTTTCTCTTCCAGTTTACCAGAAATTATATTATTTTTCAGAATCATAGAGAAGGATCAGAAATTAAGCTGAATTTATTTAATTTCTTTTTTATTTATCAAAAGCAAAACGAATTTCAATGAGTCCTTTTTCAGCAATACTTATTAAATATATAAAATCACTCGAGTAGAAACTAAATGAAACATAAATTAGTGCAAGTTTAAATAATATAAGGGCTGAAATATAAATAAAGCAATATAAACAAGATTTAAAATGAATAAACAGAGTAAGCTATATTTATATACTTTATATATATTATTTTTATCCATACATTAAGACACAGCTCTATTGATTATACATATATATATATATATATATATAAAAAGAGAAAACTGCAAAAAATGTGTTTGGAAGACTTTATTATATTTTATTAGGTCATAATTCTGTTCTCACTAGTGGTGTCACGGATCGATCCGTGATCCGTTCGGATCAGCCCTCACGGTTCGGATCACTCGTGAACCGCGGATCAATCGAGTATTTTTTTTCTTTTCTTTTTTTACAGTGTAATCATCATAGTGTGTAATAAAGTTCTACTGCTGCTGTTCCTTTTCAAGTAACAAGTCCCCGAATATCAATGCAGAGTGTCAGTGAACAGATATAAAGCAGTAGTGTGTTCACGTGAACGGAGCAGGTTAGAAGCATTTAACGGTGAAGTCATGGCGAGCGGAGGAACGTCAGAAGCCGCGGCGTCATTTAAGTTGCAAGTTTGGGAACATTTTGTCTTCCCTGTAACGTATAATGACGGATGAGGGTGGTGGACGAAACCGTTACTGTATGTAGGCGTTATTTAAAGAGACACACGACAACGGCAAAACATCGGCATGTCCACACACATGAAGAGCCACCATCCCGTCTGTCAGCGACGGGGGACACTCCGGTGTAGAAAACAAAGGATTTCTAAATCTGGTTAAAATGCTTGAGCCACGCTACGAAATCCAGTGTGAAGCTGTTCCAGGCCGCTATGAGAAGGAAAAGACTGTAGAGACTGCTTTCACCACGGCGGAGTGATTCTTAGTCCGGTGCTGTAGACACGCCCCCTCTGTGGGAGTCACACACACACACACCTGGGGCAGGTGCTGTAGACACGCCCCCTCTGTGAGAGTCACACACACACACACCTGGTTCAGGTGCTGACAGAAGTGTCAGAGTGAAGCTAGACAGGCCCAATAATATTCCAGTCACCACAGAAAGGTCGACCCTCTCCCCAGACAATGGAGATATTCTCATCTTTTTGAAAATAATGTCACAGTAATGGTAAACATTATTGTGTATTTGAATGGCATAACCTGACAGGAAGTAAACATAGACCCAAGTTGTTGCCGAGCAGTTCAGTTCAGTGTAAACAGTGGAAGCTAGCTCACTAGCTGTTTCTTTCTTTCAGTATTGATGAAAGGACGAGGATATCAGAATTGAGTATTCTTGAATGTTTTATTTTTATTTATTTATTTCATTTTGTTTCAAATTGGACATCTTCAATATTTTTGTTTTCATGTGAGACTATAGCCCAAAGTTCTTTGCTTTAAGTGTTCTAGAAGTTCTTTAATTAATAAACGGAAAGCAAAGTTATGTTTGTCTCCTCCCCTTTTCTTTGTTTATCCGAAAAATGATCCGAACCGTGACTCCTGAACCGTGATCCGAACCGTGAGGTTTGTGATCCGTGACACCCCTAGTTCTCACCACATATGTTTTATACATTTGTCTACTAAAATATAAAAACTAGTTCAAGTTGCTTTGTAAGTTGCCGGTTGCAGCAACAGCTGTTAGGATCAGGTCTTGTCTGGAGTGTTGCCACATAGACAGGAAGTGAAGCTCTAGTGAGATAACAGTTCAACCTAACCAAACCTATCCTAACCCACCCTACCATAACCTACCCCATCCTAACCCACCCCATCCTAAACCCAACCTAACCCATCCTAACCAAACCCATCCTAACCCACCCTACCATAACCTACCCCATCCTAACCCATCCTAAACTTAACCCATCCTAACCAAACCCACCCTACCCTAACCCACCCTACCCTAACCCACCCCATCCTAACCAACCCTAAACCTATCCTAACCCTACCATAACCCACCCATCCTAACCAACCCTAAACCTATCCTAACCCTACCATAACCCACCCATCCTAACCAACCCTAAACCTATCCTAACCCTACCATAACCCACCCCCACCCTGTGGAGATTTCAATGTGTATCAGAGAAATTTCTGAGGACACAAATGTCTCTCAATTCAATTCAATTTGCTTTATTGGCATGAAAGTTTAAAAACAGTATTGCCAAAGCGTCTGTCTCTCTTTCTGAGTCTGTCTCTCTCTCTTGTCTGTCTCTCTCTCTGTTTCTCTCTCTCTGTCTCGCTCTGTGTCTGTCTGTCTCTCTCTGGTAACCAACATGTCTCTCTGTCTCTCTCTCTCTGGTAACCAACATGTCTCTCTCTGTCTCTCTGTCTCTCTCAGGCCGGGTGGAAGGAGAGTCACGCCACCTTCATGACTGAGCTGAGGAACCTTCATGCAGCCGGTCTGACGTCCATCGGCACGTCTCTGAGGACGGCCTTTGATCTGCTGAACCTCAATAGATTAGTGACGGGGATCGACAACTATGGACAGGTACGTAGGGAGGAAGAGCAGGTGATGAGGAGGAGGAGCTATATGACCCCCCCCCCCATGGTCCCCAAGCATCAACCACACTGGCCCCTCACACACTCAGTCATGTGATCACACCAACAGTAAACGAACAAAACACCTTATCATTTATAACGTTAACATGTAAAGAGAAAATAATAATATTACATTATATCTTATTCACACGGCGTGAATGAAGTCTATTTAACTCAGATATAACGGCTCTGCTAGTGTCCTACAATTATATTTAATGTTATATATCATAAATACTATATATTTATATTTAACGTTATATATCATAAATACTATATATTTAATGTTATATATTATAAATACTATATATTTATATTTAACGTTATATATCATAAATACTATATTTATATTTAATGTTATATATCATAAATACTATATATTTATATTTGACGTTATATATCATAAATACTATATTTATATTTAATGTTATATATCATAAATACTATATATTTATATTTAACGTTATATATCATAAATACTATATATTTAATGTTATATATTATAAATACTATGATATTTATATTTAATGTTATATATCATAAATACTATAGTTATATTTAATGTTATATATTATAAATACTATATATTTAATGTTATATATCATAAATACTATATATTTAATGTTATATATTATAAATACTATGATAGTTATATATCATCAATACTATTTATATTTAATGTTATATATTATAAATACTATGATATTTATATTTCATGTTATATATCATAAATACTATATATATTCATATTTAATGTTATATATTATAAATACTAAGATAGTTATATTTAATGTTATATATTATAAATACTATGATATTTATATTTAATGTTATATATCATAAATACTATATATATTCATATTTAATGTTATATATTATAAATACTAAGATAGTTATATTTAATGTTATATATTATAAATACTATGATATTTATATTTAATGTTATATATCATAAATACTATATATATTTAACGTTATATATCATAAATACGATGATAGTTATATTTAATGTTATATATCATAAATACTATATATATATTTATATTTAATCTTATATATCATAAATACTATATATATAGTTATATTTAATCTTATATATTATAAATACTATATATTTATTGTTATATATTATAAATACTATATTTATATTTAATCTTATATATTATAAATACTATGATATTTTTATTTAATGTTATATATTATAAATACTATGATATTTATATTTAATGTTATATATTATAAATACTATCATCTATAAACTCATATCTCATGTTCATGAACTACTTTATTACCTTCATACAAACCCTGTAAAGAAAGAAGTCACGTATTACATGTGTTATAAAGAATATCCTGTAAACTCTTTGATTTGACTGATAAATATTTACTATAATGTAGATGTTTAACACTTCCTGTTTCTAAATAACTCAAAGTGAGCCAACGTTCTTTGTGTTATCCTCAGACGTGTAAATAGTGTTTTTATTCACTACTGCGACCATAAACTAAGCTTTAAAATAGTCAATATAAAGTCACATTATCTTGTTACGTACTGCTAAATCTTCATTCTAATGCTCATTGCTTGTATTTTATATTAATTAAAGTCTTATTTTCTCTCTTCACAGGGAAGGAATCCCTTCTTCCTCGAACCAGCCATCATCATCACCATCACAGACGGGAACAAGCTGACCAGCGGGGGAGGAGTCCAGGACGAGGTAACTTCCTCAAACCTTTGAACCATAATCACAGGACAACAACGTTCTTTTAATAGTTATGATCAGAATGATCTGCAGTTCATCTCTGATCTCTACAAACACACCAGACTCCATCTAAACAGGTTTAACCTCTCAGAACACAGGAGCTGCTGCTCTGCTGCTCCTCCATCTGTTTCTCCATCCAGACTTTAGTCAATCTGACACTTTAAAACACCAAAGTTACACAATAACACTGACAGATGGAGGCAGCAGTATACAACGTATTGACTCTATATGTATATGACTCCAGCTAACGGAGCTAAACACAAAGCAGTGTTCAGTGAACGTGACCTGTAGTTTAATAATACATGTAATAAAGTACTTTTACCTCAGTCGTTGTACTTTTAGTTTCACTTTAAATCCACTAGTTATCATTAACAGTAGAGCGACCTCGTCCTCTGTGTTTGTCTCTGACGCTTCATTTAGTCGTTTACCTCTTTGTCCTCTTCCTCCTCTTTGTCCTCTTCCTCCTCTTTGTCCTCTTCCTCCTCTTTGTCCTCTTCGTCCTCTTCGTCCTCTTCGTCCTCTCCAGCTCCACCTTCCTCTGACCACGCCTCTGCCGGGCAGCGAGCTGACTAAGGAGCCGTTCCGCTGGGACCAGCGTCTGTTCGCTCTGGTGCTGCGAATCACCGGCAACGCCTCGGTGGAGCCAGAGCCGCTCGGGGGGGTCCCACCGGACGACTCTCCGATCACCCCCATGTGTGAGGTCACCGGAGGTAAGTGGACCGAGAACAAGATGGAGAGAACAAGATGGAGTTCAGTCAGGAGACAACCTCCAGTTCCTTAAAGTGAAGTCGAAGCTTCATGAGTTAAAGCTGCATTCTCTCTAGTGTCCACCAGGGGGCGACTCCTCTGGTTGTATCGAAGTCTATGAGAAAGTGACTCTACTTCTCTCTTGATTTATTACCTCAGTAAACATTGTAAACATGAGTTTATGGTCTCAATCTCTAGTTTCAAGTCTTCTTCAATACAGCATGATGTTCATTTAGTACATTATGGTCCATTTAGAGTCACACAGACCATAAAGCAGGGGATGCTTTAGGGCGGGGCTACACGGTGATTGACAGGTCTCTACCAGAGACGTGTACGGAGTCTCTACGTCACTCCTCCTCAGTCCATATATGGTCACTTCCTGTTCACTGGTTGCAGAAAAACAACAACATGGCGACGGCGAAATTGCAGAACTCGAGGCTTCACGCAAACCAATGTGTGACGTCACCATGACCATGTCCACTTTATATTAACAGTCTATGATCGTAATATTTCTTATCAGGCAACTTTTACATATTTTTCCACTGTATTCCAGTAATACGAGAGACGTGTACGGCATCTCTACGTCACGACTGAGCCATCTATTGTCACTGAACACGTCGCGACTCGGCTACTAGCTCTCCTCCTGTTGGTTAGCCGTTAGCGGTGCTGCTAACGTTACTAGCTCTCCTCCTGTTGGTTGGCCGTTAGCGGTGCTGCTAACGTTACTAGCTCTCCTCCTGTTGGTTGGCCGTTAGCGGTGCTGCTAACGTTACTAGCTCTCCTCCTGTTGGTTAGCCGTTAGCGGTGCTGCTAACGTTACTAGCTCTCCTGTTGGTTAGCCGTTAGCGGTGCTGCTAACGTTACTAGCTCTCCTCCTGTTGGTTAGCCGTTAGCGGTGCTGCTAACGTTACTAGCTCTCCCCCTGTTGGTTAGCCGTTAGCGGTGCTGCTAAAGTTACTAACTCTCCTCCTGCTGGTTAGCCGTTAGCGGTGCTGCTAACGTTACTAGGTCTCCTCCTGCTGGTTAGCCGTTAGCGGTGCTGCTAACGTTACTAGCTCTCCTCCTGCTAGTTTGCCGTTAGCGGTGCTGCTAACGTTACTAGCTCTCCTCCTGCTAGTTTGCCGTTAGCGGTGCTGCTAACGTTACTAGCTCTCCTCCTGTTGGTTAGCCGTTAGCGGTGCTGCTAACGTTACTAGCTCTCCTCCTGCTGGTTAGCCGTTAGCGGTGCTGCTAACGTTACTAGCTCTCCTCCTGCTGGTTTGCCGTTAGCGGTGCTGCTAACGTCACTAGCTCTCCTCCTGCTGGTTAGCCGTTAGCGGTGCTGCTAATGTTACTAGCTCTCCTCCTGTCGCTTTAAACACTGATTGGTTATTTACAATGAAACATGATCAGAGATCAGAGACTAGGGACACATGTTCTACTGAATGTTGGAGGAGAACCATCGTCGGTAGAACTTTATTTCTGTTTCTAATAACTTGTGTCGGTGTGTTGCAGGACGTTCTTACAGCGTTTTCTCTCAGCGGATGTTGAATCAGTGTCTGGAGTCTCTGGTGCAGAAGATCCAGAGTGGAGTGGTGATCAACTTTGAGAAGACTGGACCTGATCCTCCTCCTCTAGAGGGTGAGAGACTCCTGGTTTGATGTCTCTGTTGAAACCTCCACCTTCTTCTCTGTTGTGTTTCATACCTCACAAACACCTTCTTGTCTCCCGTCTGTCTGTCCAGACGCTCCAGCCGAGGTGCTGAAGGCCGGTCCGCAGACTTGGCACTGTTGTCACAAGCTGATCTACGTACGACCCAACCCCAAAACCGGGGTCCCCATCGGTCACTGGCCGATCCCAGAGGCCTTCTGGCCGGACCAGAACTCCCCCACGCTGGTAAGAAAATGGTTTGATCCTGCACCTAAATGGTTCCAACATGTTTCCAATGTATTTTAAATAAACAGTCAAATCGATGTTTGAAAAGTTCTACAAAACTTGTTTTATATCGTTAAGAAAAACCACAGTAATATAATTTAATGACATTAAATGTGATACATTTAATGTTATAAAATATTGGCTGAAAATAAATATATTTATATATAAATAAATATATGAGGTAAATAATAAAAGTTCACACGTGAGATCAAATATACACAGAATGTAACTGTGATGTTATTATGGACTATAACAGTGTTTACCTGTGCCCCCCCCCCCCAGCCCCCCCGCTCAGCCCACCCACACGTCCGGTTCTCCTGTCTGGACGCCGAGCCGATGGTCATCGACAAGGTTCCCTTTGACAAGTACGAGCTGGAGCCGTCGCCTCTCACACAGTACATTCTGGAGAGGAAGTCACCGCACACCTGCTGGCAGGTAAAGACCCGCCTCCAAATACATCAATCTATAAGGTCTCTAACTTTTGAACCTGGTGGTTCTATGGGTATTTAATTCTAAGAAGTTCCACAACATCTGTGGTGAGTTGATGGAGAGACTTGGATTTTGGCCGTCGCCATGTTGTTTTGCAACCAGTGAACAGGAAGTGACTATATCTGGACTGAGGAGTGACGTAGAGACGCCGTTATACGTCTCTCGTACCTGTCAATCAGCGTGTAGCCCCGCCCTAAAGCATCCCCTGCTTTATAGTCTGTGTGACTCTAAATGGACCATAATGTACTAAATGAACATCATGCTGTATTGAAGAAGACTTGAAACTAGAGATTGAGACAATAAACTCATGTTTACAATGTTGTTACATTTCACCTATTTTGTGGTTGGCTAGCTAGCGAGCTAATTCCACCATGCTTTAATGCTACACTGGTTCAGAAGATGAACGCTCATGGGAGAAGTTCAGCTCTGCCAGAAAGCCCCTTCAGGATGGAAGAGCTTTAGGTTTAGGGATCTTTCCTCAGCTGAATTCAGATCAAACTTTACATTTATTTTCCCCGCTAGTAATCAACTAATAGGAAAGTTTTCCCTCCATGTTTTGTTTCTTGCTGTATGTCCATTATTACAGTAATAAATGCACATTCCCACTTAGCCGGAGTTTAGCTGAACATCATGTTTTAAAGTGCAGAGCAGCTAATAGAGACGGTTAATAAATGTTCTGTGTCGTGTGTTTGCGTTCATCTCTGTCTCTGTTTCAGGTGTTTGTGTGTAACAGTGCCAAATACAGCGACCTGGGCCAACCCTTCGGCTACCTGAAGGCCAGTACGGCTCTGAACTGTGTCAACCTGTTTGTGATGCCATACAACTACCCCGTCCTGCTGCCTCTGCTGGGTAAGACCAACAGACCCAGGACTGTCTGTCACCGTGTGGGAAGGACCTAAAATCTAGTCATTATTATCTTTACTGAAGTATAGTAATGTGCTTATAGCTTGTGTTATGAAGTTAAACAGCTCATAATTCATCTCTAATATCTAGTTTATATTCATAAACATCTCCTTCAAACTACTGGATTTATTCAAGTTTATCACCAAAACTACATTTTACAGATGACATGTGAACACATCACGATAACGTTATAATGAACCTTCAGCCAGTACTCATGTTCACTGAGCAGAGCCTGAAGGCATCATAGTGTAACTGAAGTGGACCTTCGTTGGTTAGCCGTTAGCGGTGCTGCTAACGTTGCTAGCTCTCCTCTGATTGGTTGTTACAATGAAACATGATCAGAGACTAGAAACACATGTTCTACTGAGTCAGTCAACCTTTATTTACACTCTGATGGTTAATGTTAACCATCAGAGTGTAAATAAAGTTTAACGTTAAACTTTGTTTACACTGTGACAGTTAACGTTAAACTTTATTGACACTGACTTAACGTTAAACTTTATTGACACTGTGATGGGTAACGTTAAACTTTATTTACACTCTGATGGTTAACGTTAAACTTTATTTACACTGTGATGGTTAACGTTAAACTTTACACTGTGATGGTTAACGTTAAACTTTATTTACACTGTGATGGTTAACGTTAAACTTTACACTGTGATGGTTAACGTTAAACTTTATTTACACTGTGATGGTTAACGTTAAACTTTACACTGTGATGGTTAACGTTAAACTTTATTTACACTGTGATGGTTAACGTTAAACTTTATTTACACTGTGATGGGTAACGTTAAACTTTATTTACACTCTGATGGTTAACGTTAAACTTTATTTACACTCTGATGGTTAACGTTAAACTTTATTTACACTCTGATGGTTAACGTTAAACTTTATTTACACTGATAGTTAACGTTAAACTTTACACTGTGATGGTTAACGTTAAACTTTATTTACACTGTGATGGGTAACGTTAAACTTTATTTACACTGTGATAGTTAACGTTAAACTTTACACTGTGATGGTTAACGTTAAACTTTATTTACACTCTGATGGTTAACGTTAAACTTTATTTACACTGTGATAGTTAACGTTAAACTTTACACTGTGATGGTTAACGTTAAACTTTATTTACACTCTGATGGTTAACATTAAACTTTATTTACACTGTGATAGTTAACGTTAAACTTTATTTACACTCTGATGGTTAACGTTAAACTTTATTTACACTGTGATAGTTAACGTTAAACTTTACACTGTGATAGTTAACGTTAAACTTTACACTGATGGTTAACGTTAAACTTTATTTACACTCTGATGGTTAACGTTAAACTTTATTTACACTGTGATGGTTAACGTTAAACTTTATTTACACTCTGATGGTTAACGTTAAACTTTATTTACACTGTGATAGTTAACGTTAAACTTTACACTGTGATAGTTAACGTTAAACTTTACACTGTGATGGTTAACGTTAAACTTTATTTACACTGTGATAGTTAACGTTAAACTTTACACTGTGATGGTTAACGTTAAACTTTATTTACACTGTGATGGGTAACGTTAAACTTTATTTACACTCTGATGGTTAACGTTAAACTTTATTTACACTGTGATGGGTAACGTTAAACTTTATTTACACTGTGATGGGTAACGTTAAACTTTATTTACACTGACGTCTAACGTTAAACTTTATTGACACTGATGGTTAACGTTAAACTTTATTTACACTGTGATAGTTAACGTTAAACTTTACACTGTGATGGTTAACGTTAAACTTTATTTACACTGTGATGGGTAACGTTAAACTTTATTTACACTCTGACGGCTAACGTTAAACTTTATTGACACTGATGGTTAACGTTAAACTTTATTGACACTGATGGTTGACGTTAAACTTTATTGACACTGATGGTTGACGTTAACCATCACAGTGTAAATAAAGTTGAACGTTAAACTTTATTTACACTCTGATATTAACGTTAAAACTTTATTTACACTCTGACGGCTAACGTTACTGTCATTAATCCGTTACACCACTAATCTATAGAGAAGTACTTTGAGTTCATGTTATGCTTTTTGTGTTGTGTGTTATAACTTATTTAAACGACACGTTTAATTGTTTTTTTCTTGCAGACGACTTGATCAAAGTGCACAAGTTCAAGCCGACCATCAAATGGCGTCAGTCCTTTGAGAACTACCTGAAGACGATGCCTCCGTATTACATCGGGGTCAGACTTCTTCTCTTTTTAATTTAAATTAATTTGTCCATCGGTACATGAAAGCGCTGATCTTTACTTCCTGTTCTTCTGTCCAGTCGCTGAGGAAGGCGCTGAGGATCATGGGAGCACCAAACCTGCTGGCCGACAACATGGAGTACGGCCTGAGCTACAGCGTGGTGTCCTACCTGAAGAAGCTCAGCCAGCAGGTGAGCAGCTACCTGCTGGGCTCTAATCACAGGAAAGACTCATGCACTGGAAAACAAACAAAATATTTAAAATAAACTGACTACAAGGTGTTTTTACTTGTGATAAGTTACGAAATCTGCCAATGGAACAAGTACAAATATGCTTTCTTGAAATAAAATGTAATATTTATGCTTTCTGCATATAATTAGTAGTAATTACTAGTTTTATGAAGTGCTTCACCTGTGATTACTTCACAATAAAAGTCAGTTCAATGCTTTTAATGTGAAGCTGCAGCAGCAGGAAATACTTAATACTGCAAATATTCTCTCAATCGCCATTTTGTTCCTTAACAGACATTTATTTATCGCATGAATGATCTCCTCTCATTGCAGTCAAAGATGGAGTACGACCGGCTGATCGCTCTGATCGGTAAGAAGCAGCCGCCGGAGGCCGGCATCAAGGTGCGATGGCGAGGAGGAGGAGGCGTGTCTCAGGCCCAGCGGAGAGGGTTCCTCCTCCAGAGGCTGCAGAGTCTCTCTGCAGACGCTCCGACTCCTCCGATGGAGCTCAACCCCAAAGAGTTCACGGGCTTCCAGCTGGCGCTGCTCAACAAGGTGACACCGAGGTTATTGTTGGTATTCATGTTCCCGACAGCAGGTCTGCTCTCAATCAGGGTTCAGAGATATAATGTGCAATAAGTTGAGCGTAATTATGGAGGTGGAGGCGTGCGGGTCCAACAACCGGAGATGTTTCAGCAGGACAACTTTGATTTATCTGTCATGTGACTTTAACCCAAACGGCCATCTTTATCAATCCCAAGTATTCAAACAGGAGCTTCTCTCCTGGCCCACTCTAACCCTTCACCTGTTTTATATTTTATATGTTTGTGTGTCGTCATCAGGGTCTGAAGCCTCAGAGCTTCAGGAACCCGTACGACATCCCACGAAGCCACCTGCTGGACCAGCTGAGCCGGATGAGGAGGAACCTGCTCATCACGGGCGTCTGTGGTCTCAGGGGGCAGGACTCGGGTCAGTTTAACACTATCATAGATATTCATTAGAGTCAGGACTCATCAATCAATCAATCAGGGGGCAGGACTCAGGTCAGTTTAACACTGTCATAGATATTCATTAGAGTCAGGACTCATCAATCAATCAGGGGGCAGGACTCAGGCCAGTTTAACACTGTCATAGATATTCATCAGAGTCAGGACTCATCGATCAATCAATCAATCAGGTTTCACACAAATTTAAACGTAATTCAAAAATGTTCTAAGAAATGATTGACGAGATGAAAACAAGAGAATAATGCAACTAAATCACATTAAAATGAATTAAATACAACTCTGAAGAAATGGATTGTTCTAAAACAGTTAAAAAACAGTTGATTGTATTAAATACTAATTTAATATTTCCTGGTATTAGTTTTAATAACATAATTTGATAGTTAATGGCTCCGTAGATCAGTCTATCCTTGTATTATTTTATGTAATATAATGAATACGTTTATTAACAATCCATTTTATAAATCTGTTTCTCAAACCCACCGTCGGATATCTACTGAAGTTAGCATGCTAACCAGCTAGCCTCAGTCCGTCCTGTCCTGTAGTACCACTTCCAACCTGAGGAGGCGACAGAGAGTCACTGCAGCGTCCAGTTAATCCAACATGAGAGGACCAGGAAGTAGAGTCAATAATAACACAGTAATACATCCATTGATAGTTTGTTTACTGGATTAAATCCAAAGTGGCAGAAACGGCCTTCAGGAGGCGGACCTTCAGTTAGCGGTTAGCTCTCATTTAGCCAGTGCAAAGTTCGCTCTCTGCTGCCCCCTACTGGTTCGGAGCAGGTGTTGCACCTTATTGTTAACACAGAGCATGTAAACTCGTCTCCTGTCTCCGGTCCAGACCAGCTCCACAGCGTCCCGATAGCCCAGATGGGGAACTACCAGGACTTCCTGAAAGCTGCTCCTCAGCCTCTCCGAGACGCCGACCCCGAGCAGCCCAAACGTCTGCACACGTTCGGAAACCCGTTCAAGCTCGACAAGAAGGTAACGACCGGCACACCCTGGTCCTCTTTTCACCGTGGAACCAGAACCACCGTTCTTGATTAACCCTTTCTTCCCTCTCAGGGCATGATGATCGACGAGGCGGACGAGTTCGTGACGGGTCCTCAGAACAAAGGGAAGCGACCCGGAGACAGCAGCAACATGACGGGGGGGGGGCCCAAGAGGCGGCGCTGCATGTCCCCTCTGCTCCGTCTGGGACGGGCCTACACCCCCCCGGTCACGCCGCCCGCCAGCCCCCGACCAACAGGTAGAGACACACACACACACACATACACACACATACACACACACACCTGACCAACAGGTAGAGACACATACACACACACATACACACACATACACACACACACCTGACCAACAGGTAGAGACACACGCACATACACACACATACACACACATACACACACACACATACACACACATACACACACACACCTGACCAACAGGTAGAGACACACGCACATACACACACACACACACACACACATACATACACACACATACACACACACACACACACACACATACATACACACACATACACACACATACACACACACACCTGACCAACAGGTAGAGACACACGCACATACACACACATACACACACATACACACACACACATACACACACATACACACACACACCTGACCAACAGGTAGAGACACATACACACACACACATACACACACACACACACACACACATACACACACATACACACACACACCTGACCAACAGGTAGAGACACATACACACACACACACATACACACACACACCTGACCAACAGGTAGAGACACATACACACACACACACACACACACACACATACACACACATACACACACACACACACACACATACACACACATACACACACACACCTGACCAACAGGTAGAGACATACACACACGCACATACACACACACGCACACACACCTGACCAACAGGTAGAGACACACACACACACACACACGCACATACACACACACACACACACACATACACACACATACACACACACACCTGACCAACAGGTAGAGACACACACACACATACACACACATACACACCTGACCAACAGGTAGAGACACACACACATACACACACACACACACACACACACCTGACCAACAGGTAGAGACACACACACACACGCACATACACACACACACACACACACACATACACACACATACACACACACCTGACCAACAGGTAGAGACACACACACACATACACACACATACACACCTGACCAACAGGTAGAGACACACACACATACACACACACACACACACACACACACACACCTGACCAACAGGTAGAGACACACACACACACACACACACCTGACCACTATAAAGATTGTATATGTTTAAATGTGAAGATACTTCTGTTCCAACTTGTCCCATCGTGTCCTGAAAAGTCTTTAAATCTCTGACCCTGCAGACGTGGACCTGACTGACGAAGCACCTGAACCAGACCTGATCCTGAACCACCTGACCCAGAACCACTACAGCTCAGACGGGGGCTCAGACTCAGAGGGGGAGCTTTCCTCGCTGCCCGCCGACGACCAGGAGGACGAGGAGGACCAAGAGGACCAGGAGGTCGCCACCGACCTCCAGCACGGTGAGGAAGAAGAAGAAGAGGAAGAGGACGATATGGACGAGGAGGACGGGGGTCCACGGTTGGGCGAGCCGGCGGCGGCGGACGGAGCGGAGCTGGTGCTGCTGGACGAGCAGCCTCCTCGATACCTGTCTCCTTCAGCTCTGAAGAAACACATCCACATGGAGACGACGAAGGTCAACAACGAGCTGAGGACGCTCATCAACAAGGAGATCAGGAAGCCCGGCAGACGTACGTCAGGCTGGAACCAGAACCAGAACTTCATCTGGCCTACAGGAGATTTAAAGTCTGAATAGTGGTTTAGGTTTAACACTAATGCTGCGTTCACACCGGACGCGTCGATTTTTTGACGCACGTCGAGATTACATACAAAGTCTCTGCACAGACGCGATGAGACTGGCGCGCGGCGGTGCGAAATTTTTCAACTTCTGCGAAATAATCGCGTGACGCTGTGGCGCGATAGCCTATCAGCGTTGAGTTGCTCCCCCTGTCATCACTGACTTCCTGCCGTTGTTGAATCAGGAAATAAATCCTGTAGCCGTCTGTGTTCACCCAGAGCTCTACGATACCTCATATCAACAGAGACCGGACCAAACTATGTGTATACAAGTTATTTCGGAGTCCCTTTTTGTCGGTTTATTTTCCGTTGAATCACAGCCAAATCAGTTTATGTTGTGTTCCTACAGCTGTAGTAAACAGCGACCGGTGGCTTGCTAGACAGTGAATACAGCTCGATGAAATCCACGGAGCTCCTCTGAACAATATTATGAACCAGACATGACGGCGTTTGGCATTCCGACGTTTGAGGGACTTCCACAACACGTACAAAGCAGCAATTGTCCTTATTCCTTTCACGGTTGAAAGCGGAAAGTAATGGCGGCCAGGTGAACGGCTTCCAGTCGATAAACCACGCCCCCTCTCCGGCGCTACGCGATTTTGCGGCGTTTGGTGTGAACACGACCGGCGGCGCGTTGGACGCGTTTTTGCGGTGCGTCAAAAAATCTACGCGTTTGGTGTGAACTCAGCATAACATGTTATTAACATGTTATTAATAACTAGAGACCATGACTCACTTTTAGTTTGTTACTTTGTTTTAGTAATTATGGTGTTTTTATCTTCATATAAACAGTTTTAATGAAGTATAATAATGTGCTTATAGATCGTGTTATGAAGGTAAACATCATAATTCATCTCTAATATCTATTTTATATTAACATTTATAAAACATTCAAACTCCTGGGTTTATTCTAGTTTATCACCAAAACTACATTTTACAGATGACATGTGAACACATCACGATAACGTTATAACGTACCTTCAGCCAGTACTCGTGTTCACTGAGCAGAGCCTGAAGGCATCATAGTGTCGCTGAGGTTAGCTGTTAGCGGTCTGCTAACGTTACTGGCTTAAAGTTGTAACTTTACAAGAACTAGAATAGTCTGAGATTCTAAAGTCAAACCTTTGCAAGAAAATAACTCAGAACGACGTTTAACACTACGAGGCTGCGTTCACAACAAACAACCAGATTACACACCGAGTCGATGCGCAGACGTGAGTAGACTTTCATGAACAGAATGATAAATACTCACCTACGATAAGACAAACTAAAGACGGAGGCCGACCAATCAGAACAGAGCAGGTGTGTGTTTGACTGCAGAAATAAATGTTTGTGTTTCTGTTCCAGACTACGAGAAGATCTTCCTCCTCCTGAAGCAGATCCAGGGCACTCTGGATACCCGACTCATCTTCCTCCAGAACGTCATCAAAGAGGCGGCCAGGTACAGATGTTCTACCGGTCTCTGTGCCGGTGTTCTACCGGTCTCTGTGCCGGTGTTCTACCGGTCTCTGTGCCGGTGTTCTACCGGTCTCTGTGCCGGTGTTCTACCGGTCTCTGTGCCGGTGTTCTACCGGTCTCTGTGCCGGTGTTCTACCAAGCCGATAGTCGGCTATATCGATATTTTTGCACAGCCCTAAAAACTACACCGTAAAAAACGTAATTATCGTCAGATTTTCCTCTTTCCAACTGTCCTTGAACACATCATCTGTGAGCGTCAAAAAAAGAAAAGAAAACGTAGCAAATGGTGATATTTCATCGACAACATTTTACTCTCGTCTCATTTAGAATAAAGCGTCGACTTTGACCAGATTGTGTAAAACATTAAAGTGTGAGCTCAGTGAAACTATGAAGTGATGACTGATTCATCTGAGACCAACAGTCATGTGACAACAAGGAGACACTGGAGGTTGTATAAACGTAGAGCCTCCATCCCCCCCGACATCAACACTTGTGGATTTATAGATTCTACTGTTTTCCAATTTTTGTAAAATAAATTATCAAAGAAATGTAACTTCAATTGATGACATCATAACTGTTGTTCTGCACTGAAGACGTGTTCTAGTTCTCTCTACTTCCACTCATCATGGTTCTGTTTATAGAGGAGCAGGACTTTTATTTTGAAGGGAAAATCTAAATTTAGTTTTCATCGTTTGCTCTTCAGGTTCAAGAAGCGCGTTCTCATCGAGCAGCTGGAGAACTTCCTGGAGGAGATCCACAACAGATCCATCAACATGAACCACGTGGTGGACTCGCTCTGAGACCGGCTCGCCTCGGGAACCGGACTCGCTGGTGGTGGACTTCCTGTCTGTGGTTCACACACAGTTGTGGAGGATGGAGGATGATGAGGAGGAGGAAGAGGTTTGTGTTCTCAGATCTTTGGACTCGTTCCTCCCGACTTTTCTCCGAGGAGGCGGAGCCTCTGAGGGACGCGTTCGGGGTCAGTCGGGTTTCCTACACTCCACTAAGTGAAGCGCTCCACAGCTCCTGAAGGAGTTCAGCTTGTGTTTAATCTGTCGGACTGAAGAGGAACTTTTAGAACGATAATAAATAAATAATAATAAACGTTTTGTGATCTTTGGGTCAAACAAACAGCTCAGGAACTCTCAGCTTCACACTCAGCAATAAAGTTCTTTTACCTTCATCCCAAAAATCAGAGTTCATGGGCCGACGTCCTCCTGTCCCGACGTCCTCCTGTCCCGACGTGTCCTCGCATGTTGGGACGTGTCCCGACGTGTCGCTATGCGTCCCAACATGTCCCAAAGTGTGACAACGCGTCCCGACGTGCTGCCAAATACCCTCCACCCCCCCGCCATGAATCTCAAACCTCACGTACCGTGAACGCACTTGTGTACATTTGAGAATGTTTATTTTATGTAATTTAAAGAAACCTTTTTTGTGTTAAATCTTCTCAAATCTACACAGAATGTGCCGAAGGTGAAGTGTGTTTGTGATTCAGCCTCTCCTGGGCCGGGGACCCTGACCTGCCATACTTTGTCTTTGTGTGTGAAGAGGCGGCTACCAAAAGAGTATTTTGAATACACTGTAAAGATGTAAATAACTCTAGATTACTTATTTAAAGAATGTTCGCAGGACAACGGCCTTTTTGTAAGTATTTCCATGAATAAAGTTTCTATTTTACACTGTGAAGGGCCGTGTAAATAAAGTGTTGTGTAAAGACGAGACTCTGTTTTATTGACACAATAATACACTAATATACTATATAGTACTACTATATAGTACTACTACTATATACCAGTAAAGGACCAAAACACTGAGCGTAGAAACATGTTATAAAATTTTATTTACAGACATTTACAAAAGTATTTCCCTGTCCCTGAAGTGACCGTGCGTCAGCGTGCTGCTTGTTCTGTTGGGTTCATCACTCGTCCCATGAACAAGATGGATCCTGAAATAAAGAACATTAAAAACAAATTGTATTTTTAAATTCCTGAAAAAGATGATTTATGATGAATATTTGTGATTTTAACACTTTAAAGTGTTTACAAACCAAATGTTATTGCACTTTGTTCATAGAGCAGTACTTTCAAAATAAAAGTGCACAATGCACTACTTTTAAATTCGTTATTGAACTTTGCCATAACAATGAGATTAATCGTTGGCCAGCACTAAAAAAAACATGAACGTTTGAACATCTCCATTAATGTTTATTACATGTAATAATACATGTTAATGTTTATTGTTGCATGTGATCTCGGTTCATATTAACGGAGTGTAATGTGCAGTGTGATGCAGCGCCCATCACACTGCGCTGGGACACTTATATCATCACCTGTGTTAGTCTGTCGCAGCAGGAATAGAAACGGACGGTCCGCCTTGAACACAGGAGCTCTGGATCGTTTGAGGAGAACCATGGCTGGAACATCACACAGGGTCATCGTCATGAGGTTATTGTTCTGTTTCTCTTCGTTGTTTCTCGTGTCTCACCTGTAGCCGCCGCTGCCTTCGTCCCGTCTTCTGCGACGTCGATTCTCACTTCATGGAAAGCGTCGGAGACGTAGAGACTCCCCTTCACTGCAGGAGGAAACAAGCTGTCAGCCAATCGGTGAGCAGCATGCATGTGTTAAAGCTGCATTCTCCCTAGTGTCCACCAGGGGGCGACTCCTCTGGTTGTATAGAAGTATGAGAAAATGACTCTACTTCTCTCTTGATTTATTCCCTCAGTAAACATTGTAAACATGAGTTTATGTCTCAATCTCTAGTTTCAAGTCTTCTTCAATACAGCATGATGTTCATTTAGTACATTATGCTCCATTTAGAGTCACACAGACCATAAAGCAGGGGATGCTTTAGGGCGGGGCTACACGCTGATTGACAGGTCTCTACCAGAGACGTCTCTACGTCACTCCTCCTCAGTCCAGATATGGTCACTTCCTGTTCACTGGTTGCATTAAAACAAGATGGCGACGGCAAAATCAGGAACTCGACGCATCATTCACTGAGCCTCGTAGGCGTAGTGTCCTTTTCAATAAAATCGTTTCTGGTTCTGATTCAGTTTGGATCTTTGTGAAGGTCCAGATCTAATGGACTAAATGTTCTGACCTGATATTCCGGTGAAATCCGCCGCCGTCGGGTCGAAGGCGTCGCTGATGCCCATGGCGGGAAGCACCGACCTCAGGTTGAACCTGTTCTGCATCCTGAACCTGCCAAACAGCAGACAGGAAGTAGTTTGTACCTCTGAAGATGACGTCAGAGTCTAAAATAAACAACTTTCTGTCCCGTGGTGCACGATCTTGACCTCGGTAGGAGGACGTCCATCTTGGTTCTGCGGAGGCCCGTGTCCCAGGAGGCCAGCTGGTGGGCGCTGAGTTGGGCTTCCAGGGAGGACAGCGGCGTCTTCCTCTCACTGGGCAGCACCACCTGCAGGCTGAGGGACCGGCCCAGGTACGGCAGCTCCAACACGGTGTAGCGCTGGTCCCACGCCGTCCGGAACTGACCTGAAGGGAGCGAGTCGGTTTAAAGGAGCAGCCGACTAAACGGAGAGTTCCTCAAACGTCCACTAGAGGCTCCCAGAGAGTCGATCCTCACAGAGCTCCATGTTAAAATCAACTTTAGCAGAAATAAACACGTTTGGAGCGGATATCTCCGTATCGCTACGTTTCAGAAGTGTTTGGTTTTTGTCCTTTCTGGGCTGCCGTAGAAAAGTAGTGTAATCCCTGAAGAACTCCCGCTCTGTCTGTCTGTCGATATAAACAACTTCTTCTACGCTGACGAAGAAACCAACAGCCGACCCAAGTCGTTGTTGGTTTCTTGTCACTTCTGTCGTTATTTAAACCCAAAGATCTGTTATTAAACATAAGTAAGTTGCTTAAGGAAGTTTATTTTGAAAAGACTGTAAATTGGCACGAGAAATGAGGAGAAACGTTTTTGTAATAAATCGTACTAACCGTTAAATACTAAGAGAAGATGTTGATTCATATTAAATTACATTTCTGTGAACAGATCCTCCTGAAGATAAACTCTGTGACTCATTTCACCTCGTCGATAACCACAAACACAAAGATATGAAACCATGAGAACTATTCACGTTATTGTCAGAAGAGAAAGACGACTTACCGAAGCTGACCTCGCTGGCCTGGTGCATCATGGGTACTTTGACGGTGGTCCCGTCAGAGAGGATGAAGGGCAGGTTCTGTGTGCTGCTGAACAAGAACTGTTTCTGCCAGACGCCCCTGAAGGCCACAGTGTTGACCAGAGCCATCTGCAGCCGCTGGCCCCACCAGGGGGCCTCGGCCTGGGGCTCACCGGAGCCCGACAGGTCCCCACTGCTGCTCCCTGCCTGGAGGGACTCCTCTGGGGGGGGGGGATTATGAGATGAATTATGAGCTGTTTAACTTCTAACACTGTTATTTTTGAACGTATGCATGTTCATAAAAAGACGGTAACACGTTTAACGAGGGAGAACAAGCTGCATCTATTAGATCTCAAGAAGCAAAGCTTAACACCAAGCACCATCATGTTCATAGCACCCTTATTGGTGCTGAGCAGACTTCCCTCTGATCATACTGAACATTACCTCTTAATGCTGAATATTATCTGAGGAGCGTCACACTCCATGTGCTCTGAGAATGAGGAAGGTTAAAGCTGCATGAGGAGATATTCTGTGGCCACTAGGGGGCAGAGAAGCTCCTCAGAGACGTGTGAGTGAACGTTTCCTGCAACTATTGCTGTGAACACTACGCGTTCAGCTGCTAAGAGGTTCTGTACGGCGCCCGTACCGGCGGTGCGTCCCGTACCGGCGGTGCGTCCCGTACCGGCGGTGCGTCCCGTACCGGCGGTGCGTCCCGTACCGGCGGTGCGTCCCGTACCGGCGGTGCGTCCCTTACCGGCGGTGCGTCCCTTACCGGCGGTGCGTCCCTTACCGGCGGTGCGTCCCGTACCGGCGGTGCGTCCCTTACCGGCGGTGCGTCCCTTACCGGCGGTGCGTCCCGTACCGGCGGTGCGTCCCGTACCGGCGGTGCGTCCCGTACCGGCGGTGCGTCCCTTACCGGCGGTGCGTCCCTTACCGGCGGTGCGTCCCTTACCGGCGGTGCGTCCCGTACCGGCGGTGCGTCCCTTACCGGCGGTGCGTCCCTTACCGGCGGTGCGTCCCTTACCGGCGGTGCGTCCCGTACCGGCGGTGCGTCCCTTACCGGCGGTGCGTCCCTTACCGGCGGTGCGTCCCGTACCGGCGGTGCGTCCCGTACCGCCGGTGCGTCCCTTACCGGCGGTGCGTCCCGTACCGGCGGTGCGTCCCGTACCGCCGGTGCGTCACGTACCGGCGGTGCGTCCCTTACCGGCGGTGCGTCCCGTACCGGCGGTGCGTCCCGTACCGCCGGTGCGTCCCTTACCGGCGGTGCGTCCCTTACCGGCGGTGCGTCCCGTACCGCCGGTGCGTCCCTTACCGGCGGTGCGTCCCTTACCGGCGGTGCGTCCCGAATAACTCAGAGCATATTCAACTGTCGTCACATTAATTTCTGTAAATATATAAATATATATATATATTATTTATTTATTTTCTGTTTGAATATTTAGTTTGTTATATTATTACATTTTTTTATTTAAAAAATAAATGATATATTAATTTCTATTCCTTTATTGTTTCTTATTCTTTTCCTTGTTTTTTGTTTTTCAAGAGAGAAAAATTTATAAATTACATTTATTTTAAATATACAGAATTCCGTCATATTAAAATATATATAAATTAAAATATAAATAAATAAATAAATGAACAAATGTAAAAATCAAATCATTCTAACAATTAAATGTTGTACATTTGTATGTATTTATTGTCATTGTTTCGTCTCTTTTCTTCTTTTACTGATGTATTCTCCTTCGTGAGGCTCTTGTGACTCTGAACGTGTGTTTCTTTGCATATTAGTCTCATTTATTTATAATAAACATCAGAACAACATATGAAAGACAGCGTGGCTCAGAGCTCTGCTGGGCCCTGCTGGACCCTGATGGGCCCTGCTGGGCCCTGATGGACCCTGATGGACCCTGATGGTCCCTGATGATCCCTGATGGTCCATGATGGACCCTGATGGTCCCTGATGGTCCCTGATGGGCCCTGATGGGCCCTGATGGTCCCTGATGATCCCTGATGGTCCATGATGGTCCCTGATGGTCCCTGATGGACCCTGATGATCCCTGATGGACTCTGGTGGACCCTGATGGTCCCTGAAGGTCCCTGATGCCTCCTACCCTTCACGTTGTATCCTAACGTGGCCTCCAGCTGAGCCAGCGTGTTGCCCCTGGCACCGAGCTGCAGCAGCCCCAGAGACGAGGACACGCTGGCCGGAGACACCATCAGGTTGGAGTTGTTCTCCGTCTCGGTGAGCGTCTGGTAGAGCCGCACAGCGAACCTGCCGTGCAGCTCCGCCATGCTGCCCTGAAAGCTGCCGTCACACCGGCTTCCCTCCACCAACCAGAGGCAGATGAAGAGCGACGCCACCGGCAGGAGACGCATGTCCTCAGTGCTGCAGGACGGGGAACCGAGTGTCCAACTGGATCCTGCAGGACAAAGACAAGGAGAGGGAGTCAAACTAGATCCTGCAGGACTAAGACAAGGAGAGGGAGTCAAACTAGATCCTGCAGGACTGAGACAAGGAGAGGGAGTCAAACTAGATCCTGCAGGACTGAGACAATGAGAGGGAGTCAAACTATATCCTGCAGGACTGAGACAAGGAGAGGGAGTCAAACTAGATCGTGCAGGACTGAGACAATGAGAGGGAGTCAAACTATATCCTGCAGGACTGAGACAAGGAGAGGGAGTCAAACTAGATCGTGCAGGACTGAGACAATGAGAGGGAGTCAAACTATATCCTGCAGGACTGAGACAAGGAGAGGGAGTCAAACTAGATCCTGCAGGACTGAGACAATGAGAGGGAGTCAAACCAGATCGTGCAGGACTGAGACAATGAGAGGGAGTCAAACTATATCCTGCAGGACTGAGACAAGGAGAGGGAGTCAAACTAGATCCTGCAGGACTAAGACAAGGAGAGGGAGTCAAACTAGATCCTGCAGGACTGAGACAAGGAGAGGGAGTCAAACTAGATCCTGCAGGACTGAGACAAGGAGAGGGAGTCAAACTAGATCCTGCAGGACTGAGACAATGAGAGGGAGTCAAACTATATCCTGCAGGACTGAGACAATGAGAGGGAGTCAAACTATATCCTGCAGGACTGAGACAAGGAGAGGGAGTCAAACTAGATCCTGCAGGACTGAGACAATGAGAGGGAGTCAAACTAGATCCTGCAGGACTGAGACAAGGAGAGGGAGTCAAACTAGATCCTGCAGGACTGAGACAAGGAGAGGGAGTCAAACTAGATCCTGCAGGACTGAGACAATGAGAGGGAGTCAAACTATATCCTGCAGGACTGAGACAAGGAGAGGGAGTCAAACTAGATCCTGCAGGACTGAGACAAGGAGAGGGAGTCAAACTAGATCCTGCAGGACTGAGACAATGAGAGGGAGTCAAACTAGATCCTGCAGGACTGAGACAAGGAGAGGGAGTCAAACTAGATCCTGCAGGACTGAGACAATGAGAGGGAGTCAAACTATATCCTGCAGGACTGAGACAAGGAGAGGGAGTCAAACTAGATCCTGCAGGACTGAGACAAGGAGAGGGAGTCAAACTAGATCCTGCAGGACTGAGACAAGGAGAGGGAGTCAAACTAGATCCTGCAGGACTGAGACAAGGAGAGGGAGTCAAACTAGATCCTGCAGGACTGAGACAATGAGAGGGAGTCAAACTATATCCTGCAGGACTGAGACAAGGAGAGGGAGTCAAACTAGATCCTGCAGGACTAAGACAAGGAGAGGGAGTCAAACTAGATCCTGCAGGACTGAGACAAGGAGAGGGAGTCAAACTAGATCCTGTATAACCAGGTTCACATTTAGTTCACATATTTAAACTGAAGGTGTTTCAGTTGAAATTTATAATAGAAATTATGAATAAACATGATATATCTGCAGCAGTAATATTCATATCAGGTTAAATCCGTTCAGTGTAAGTCGACTGACTAACGTATTATAAAGTATTACTGTAAAAAGCACAACAGTAGCATCACAATATACTTTACAAGTATACCAAAGTAAACATTCTGCAGAATAATATACTTTTTGTTTTAATGTCATAATTATTGATTATTATTTTAATTCTGTAAAATGTCTAAAGTTATTAAATAAAAGCAGAACAGTAAGAAGTACAATGTTTACCTCTAAGATGTCGTGGAGAAATATAAAGTAGCAGAACAATGACATATTTAAGTATAAGTACCTTAAACTTGTACTTCAGTATTGGAGTAAATGTACTTAGTTACACATTATACACCACTGATTATAATAATAAACTATAAACATAATATAACAGTAACACTCACTGATCTTTCTGCATAATTAGCATAAACGTGTACTTCTAGTGTACTTCTACTCCGTTTTTCTCCTTTTACTTTAGTAAATGATCAGAATACAAAAACATGAGTATAGTTTATTAAAATGACTTCCTTTATTCCTCATAACGTCTTCCTGTTGTTTCTGTCTCAGGTGACATATTACTGTGATGATGTCATAGGTGGTCCGACCTGTGGACAGGTGAGGTCGTGTCTCCAGCTGTTCTCTCAGACCGACACCAACCATCCAGCCTGTTGGTCCCTGGACGGTCTACCACGGTCCTCTGGGCTCTGGTTCGGTCCTCTTGTCTGGTCTCTGGTTCGGTCCTCTTGTCTGGTCTCTGGTCTCTGGTTCGGTCCTCTTGTCTGGTCTCTGGTTCGGTCCTCTTGTCTGGTCTCTGGTCTCTGGTTCGGTCCTCTTGTCTGGTCTCTGGTTCGGTCCTCTTGTCTGGTCTCTGGTTCGGTCCTCTTGTCTGGTCTCTGGTCTCTGGTCCTCTCTCTGTCCCCGGGTGCAGGTCTCTGGTCCGGTCCCGCGGTGGTGTCTCTCTGAGCCGGTCTCTAGTCATAAGACGTGTTTAAAGCGAGCCGGGCTCTCGGTCTCCGTCGGAGATGTCCGTACCACTCGTCCGGGATTCCTGCCTCCCTCCTCGGGGCCGTGAGAGCCAGGCTCCCCGACCAGCAAATCCCAGACCGGGACACACGCGCTCACAAGCGTGTGAGTTCTGTGTGTTCTAATTCTGGAGACACTAGAAGTTATGAATACTTTATAGAGGAAACGTATTCATGTGATAATGAGAGTTTCCTGTCTCCTCCAGGAGAACAAGGAGAACAAGGAGATCATTCTGCACTGATCCCAGAAATAGTTTATTAAAAACCTGCAAGAAACGAATAAACCTCAGATATAGATCATATAGATATTATATAGATCATATAGATATTATATAGATATAGATCATATAGATATTATATAGATCATATAGATCATATATATATAGATATTATATAGATCATATAGATATCATATCGATATTATATAGATCATATAGATATAGATATTATATAGACATAGATCAGATAGATATTATATAGATCATATAGATATTATATAGATCATATAGATATTATATAGATCATATAGATCATATATATATAGATATTATATAGATCATATAGATATCATATCGATATTATATAGATCATATAGATATAGATATTATATAGACATAGATCAGATAGATATTATATAGATCATATAGATATAGATCATATAGATATAGATCATATAGATATTATATAGATCATATAGATATCATATAGATATTATATAGATTATATAGATATAGATCATATAGATATTATATAGATCATATAGATATCATATAGATATTATATAGATATAGATCATATAGATATTATATAGATCATATAGATATTATATAGATATTATATAGATCATATAGATATTATATAGATCATATAGATATCATATAGATATTATATAGATATAGATCATATAGATATTATATAGATCATATAGATATCATATAGATATTATATAGATATAGATCATATAGATATTATATAGATCATATAGATATAGATCATATAGATATTATATAGATCATATAGATATAGATATTATATAGATATAGATCATATAGATATTATATAGATCATATAGATATAGATCATATAGATATTATATAGATCATATAGATATAGATCATATAGATATAGATCATATAGATATTATATAGATATAGATCATATAGATATTATATAGATCATATAGATATAGATATTATATAGATATAGATCATATATATTATATAGATATAGATCATATAGATATAGATCATATAAATATGATATAGATATATATTATATAGATATAGATCATATAGATATTATATAGATCATATAGATATAGATCATATAGATATTATATAGATATAGATCATATATATTATATAGATATAGATCATATAGATATAGATCATATAAATATGATATAGATATATATTATATAGATATAGATCATATAGATAGTATATAGATCATATAGATATAGATCATATAGATATAGATCATATAGATATTATATAGATCATATAGATATCATATAGATATTATATAGATTATATAGATATAGATCATATAGATATTATATAGATCATATAGATATCATATAGATATCATATAGATATTATATAGACATAGATCAGATAGATATTATATAGATCATATAGATATAGATCATATAGATATAGATCATATAGATATTATATAGATCATATAGATATCATATAGATATTATATAGATTATATAGATATAGATCATATAGATATTATATAGATCATATAGATATCATATAGATATTATATAGATATAGATCATATAGATATTATATAGATCATATAGATATTATATAGATATTATATAGATCATATAGATATTATATAGATCATATAGATATCATATAGATATTATATAGATATAGATCATATAGATATTATATAGATCATATAGATATCATATAGATATTATATAGATATAGATCATATAGATATTATATAGATCATATAGATATAGATCATATAGATATTATATAGATCATATAGATATAGATATTATATAGATATAGATCATATAGATATTATATAGATCATATAGATATAGATCATATAGATATTATATAGATCATATAGATATAGATCATATAGATATAGATCATATAGATATTATATAGATATAGATCATATAGATATTATATAGATCATATAGATATAGATATTATATAGATATAGATCATATATATTATATAGATATAGATCATATAGATATAGATCATATAAATATGATATAGATATATATTATATAGATATAGATCATATAGATATTATATAGATCATATAGATATAGATCATATAGATATTATATAGATATAGATCATATATATTATATAGATATAGATCATATAGATATAGATCATATAA
The DNA here is from genome assembly GCA_024529925.1 of Ophthalmolycus amberensis. Lineage (NCBI taxonomy): Eukaryota > Metazoa > Chordata > Actinopteri > Perciformes > Zoarcidae > Ophthalmolycus > Ophthalmolycus amberensis. The sequence goes on from JAFEUB010001257.1 coordinate 681,073, forward strand.
ATATGATATAGATATATATTATATAGATATAGATCATATAGATAGTATATAGATCATATAGATATAGATCATATAGATATAGATCATATAGATATTATATAGATCATATAGATATCATATAGATATTATATAGATTATATAGATATAGATCATATAGATATTATATAGATCATATAGATATCATATAGATATCATATAGATATTATATAGACATAGATCAGATAGATATTATATAGATCATATAGATATAGATCATATAGATATAGATCATATAGATATTATATAGATCATATAGATATCATATAGATATTATATAGATTATATAGATATAGATCATATAGATATTATATAGATCATATAGATATCATATAGATATTATATAGATATAGATCATATAGATATTATATAGATCATATAGATATTATATAGATATTATATAGATCATATAGATATTATATAGATCATATAGATATCATATAGATATTATATAGATATAGATCATATAGATATTATATAGATCATATAGATATCATATAGATATTATATAGATATAGATCATATAGATATTATATAGATCATATAGATATAGATCATATAGATATTATATAGATCATATAGATATAGATATTATATAGATATAGATCATATAGATATTATATAGATCATATAGATATAGATCATATAGATATTATATAGATCATATAGATATAGATCATATAGATATAGATCATATAGATATTATATAGATATAGATCATATAGATATTATATAGATCATATAGATATAGATATTATATAGATATAGATCATATATATTATATAGATATAGATCATATAGATATAGATCATATAAATATGATATAGATATATATTATATAGATATAGATCATATAGATATTATATAGATCATATAGATATAGATCATATAGATATTATATAGATATAGATCATATATATTATATAGATATAGATCATATAGATATAGATCATATAAATATGATATAGATATATATTATATAGATATAGATCATATAGATAGTATATAGATCATATAGATATAGATCATATAGATATTATATAGATATAGATCATGTAGATATTATATAGATATAGATCATACAGATCATATAGATATTATATAGATCATATATATAGATATTATATAGATCATATAGATATAGATCATATAGATATTATATAGATCATATATATATATATATATTATATAGATCATATACATATCATATAGATATAGATCATATAGATATTATATAGATATAGATCATATAGATATTATATAGATATAGATCATATAGATATCATATAGATATTATAGATATAGATCATATAGATATGATATAGATATAGATCATATAGATATTATATGGATATAGATATAGATGATATAGATAGATAGATACAGGTCATATAGATATAGACGTGTCGTCACCTGACTGCCTCACCTGTTGGACTGATTGTGAACTCATTGTTGCAATAAATCGTTGAATGTGAATTAGATTTGAAATCTTTATTCTGATGAAGTTATGACGCAGTGTTGCGTGTGAATCCTGCTTTAAGCTTTAGTCTCCGTCACTGTCAGTAATACTATAAGTTAAATAAGAAGAGGACTTGATGACGGCTTGTCCCGCGTTTCCTCTGAATTAGACACTCAGACGGTCTCAATAAACTGCTGACATTCTTTCCATGAAGAAGAGAACACGACAGGTGTCTTTGTCTAACGAGGGACTCGACTCATTAGTGGAGCCGAGGCTCGGCGTCATTAAACCGACTCCACACATCTTGTTATAGCGATAAGAATAACACATAAATCACATTAAGAGAAGAAACTAATCTACATTTTTTAAATATACAGAATACATTTCTTTAAAAAAAATCAATTTATTTTTGAAAATATATTATTCAATATATACAGAAATAAATGAAAACGCTTCTCATTATAATTATAGTTTGTTAGTCTTAATATTTCAATTTTTGATTCCATTTATTTATTGCTCTTTAATTTGTCATTTTAATTGTTTTCTATTTTATTTATTCTTCTTTATATTTCCACATTTATTTCATTATTATTTCACTGATTTCTTTTATTTTTATGGCACTCCTATAAAATCCTGCTAACTCAGCATCTTGTGGCTCTGTATGTTCGATTGGAAGATATGACAATAATTATTATAATATATTATTTAATAAAGTATATTCAGTGAAGCAGAGGTACTGATACTGTGCATGTTCACGTGCACAGTATCAGTACCTCTGCTCCTTCCTCAAGGAACCATGATGAGGCCTCCGCCTCTCAACCTAATCCTCACTGACGGAGACCGACCAGGCTCTCCATTCACACCACCTGACCTGTGACCCTGGAGGAGGAGGAAGGAGGAAGAGAAGGAGGAAGAGGAGGAGGAACGTGATTTTTACCAGGGAGCTGATTGGACCGAAAAACCTGAGTTAGGACTAAAGATAGCTGGCTCAGTATGTCATCATGGTTCAGGTTCAAGAGGAGGAAGTAGAGGAAGATGAAGAAGAGTAACAAGAACAAGAACTCCTTCACAGTGAAGACCTTTAGTTCATGTCGTACCTCGTAGTCTACCTTCAGTGGATCAGAACCTTCAGCTCTGGAATGAATCTGCAGACGCTCCGGTTCTTCATGGATCATCAACAGACTGTAGCTTTTAGTCTGGCAGCGTTTTAATGACTACCGGCCCTTTAAGAGGAGTGAGGAGGAGTCAGCAGCCAATGAGGATAGAAAACGACCAATTTAGTGATGTATTATCATCATTATGTATGATTACATCAGCTCTCTGAGATGAATACATAACTCAGGAGAGGAAATGTGAAACAAACCAAAGTGTTGAGTTATCGCGAAGTAACGACAGTAATATTCATTTTCTGTACTTGTGTTGTTTACGCTCTAATTTTAAGCACAAGCACAATGTTTGTATTAAACATAACTGAGTGGTTTAGTTGCAGAGTGACTCACAGCTGAGATTACAAGAGGAGAAGAAGAGCAGCAGCAGAACAAGGAGCGAAGACGATGAAGATGAAACAAGAAGGAATCACACTGCTGCTGAAGGACCTCAGTGACAAAGTTCAGCTTCTGTTCAAGCAGAGTTGAGATGCTCGGCTGTGATTGGCCGGCTGCTGGTGGCCTACTTATGGATTACAGGCCGGGTTAGGCCGCTACGGAGCCACAGCGATCTGCCAGGTACGCCTCGCAGGATTAAAGCCAGTCGAGCTGGCACTGAGAGAGGGCGACGTGAGGGGGACGAGTCCTCACCTCGCCGGAGCCCCAAAGGATCATGGGAAAAAAAGAGTGTTCACACAGCAGCTTTAAAACACATGCAGGGTCACCTTTAAACAATAAGATGAACCAATAACGTCCTGAACGTTATCAGAGCAGAGAAGCAACACGTCTCTGCTGCTGTTTGAAGAGAAGCTTTCCTCACTTCAATCCATCAAACTCCATCATAACTCATAATTATTTATTACTAAACCAGTCAGATACTGATCACTGCTCACTGTTCACTTCTTCTCTTCTGAGGTGATCTGCTGAACTTACTCTGTAACGATCCACCATGAAACTATTAGACACTGGAGGAGGAGAGCTGAATTCAGATGTTCGGACTTCATAAACTGATGAAAAGTTTATTTATTAATAACTGTTTGAATCAACACTTTAAAATGACATCGAGGTGTGAACGTGACCAGGTACTGACCAGTGTCTCTCGTGTGATTGGTCGCTTACATTTAACCGACATGCAACAGAGGAAGTGAGGAAGCCGACCAACACGTCAAATGTAGAACTCTTCTTCTTCTTCCTCCTCGTCCTCCTCGTCTTCCTCGTCCACCGGAGCGCTGACGATGCTGCAGCTGTCCGATTGGTTCACGGAGCCGTCGCTCAGAGACGGAGCGGC